>OY804260.1:39537958-39619140 GCA_963680825.1 Meiosimyza decipiens | reverse complement strand
AACTGAAGGTAGTGAAGAACAATGAAACTTAATTATAAAAATGAATGAAAGCTAAACTTTAACAATTTTTAAAAATGGATTAAATGATGATCTGAAGAATAAAACATTTGCTGCTCAACTAAAAACACTAGTTAGAAGCAACAAATCTTGCTTTAGAACTAGAACAATAATATAACTCATATCTTTTAGGAACGAACAATAATTAGTACAATGGACAACGAAATAGCACACATAGGAACAATTATAATTCTTATATAAGACAAAAAAATGACAGAAACAACAGCAACACCTACAACACACACAGCAAAATAACAGAAACAATAGTTTCAACGAAACACGAACAATAATTGAACAGGCAAATTTCTAATTCAAGCAATACGAGCTTCAATATTAATAAAAGAAGAAATTTAAATCCCACTAATAGGAACATTAACAATAGAAACCAAAATAATGATAGCAGAATGTATGTTGTTATCGAAAACATACAGGGAAACGAAAACCGCTCGGAGATCTCGGATAAAAAATACAAATAACATCATTGTCAAATGTAAAAATTCTGACAAAAATTAAAAAATTTTAATCGATACAGGAGCAGATATTTCAATCTGTAAACTAGAAAACATAATAAATGAAATATTTTGCAATTGTTTTAAAAAATATCTGGAAATCTGCCTTATTGACCGCGCTATTTGTAAAAAATATTAACAACAAAAAGATTTTTAAAGTTTAAAAATTTTTTATTAAGTGGATGCATTTTGACTTTCGTCATCATCAGCGCAAAACGTTTTTTAAGACTAACAAAATAACATAAATTAAAACAACGATTTCATTTTTGCTTAATCTATGTTAACATTACAGCATCAAAGAACAAAGCATAAAACAAATATACAAACAACAAGTGGCAAAGTGAAAAAAATAAAAAATGCAGTAAAAAAAAATCTTAAAATACTAGATCACAGCTGATATTTTTTTAAAGAATTGCAAAATATTAAATTTCGACCGTGCGGTATTGTCTCTCCGTAAGAATATTTTAGTTTCGCAACTAATAATAAATGAAACAGATTGATGATAGAAAATAATTGTAAGCTGACAGAAACAACAAATGAAGAAACTTAAACTTTAGGATCAATGAAATGTGGACTAGATTTCCAATATGACATTATCAGCCGTGCTCCCATTTTCGGAAACGCAAAAATATTGCGATTTACTTTTCAAATAGCAAATGTACGTGCTCCGATTTTCGTAAATCACAAAATGTGATCTAGTATTTTAAAATTTTTTTTAATTGCATTTTTATTTTTTCACTTTGCCACTTGTTGTTTGTATATTTGTTTTATGCTTTGTACTTTGATGCTGTAATGTTAACATAGATTAAGCAAAAATGAAATCGGTGTTTTAATTTATGTTATTTTGTTAGTCTTAAAAAACGTTTGCGCTGATGATGACGAAAGTCAAAATGCATCCACTTAAATAAAAAATTTTTAAACTTTAAAAATCTTTTTGTTGTTAATTTTTTTTACAAATAGCGCGGTCAATAAGGCAGATTTCCAGATATTTTTTAAAACAATTGCAAAATATTTCATTTATTATGTTTTCTAGTTTACAGATTAAAATATCTGCTCCTGTATCGATTAAAATTTTTTAATTTTTGTCAGAATTTTTACATTTGACAATGATGTTATTTGTATTTTTTATCCGAGATCTCCGAGCGGTTTTCGTTTCCCTGTATGTTTTCGATAACAACATACATTCTGCTATCATTATTTTGGTTTCTATTGTTAATGTTCCTATTAGTGGGATTTAAATTTCTTCTTTTATTAATATTGAAGCTCGTATTGCTTGAATTAGAAATTTGCCTGTTCAAATTATTGTTCGTGTTTCGTTGGAAACTATTGTTTCTGTTATTTTGCTGTTATGTGTTGTAGGTGTTGCTGTTGTTTCTGTCATTTTTTTGTCTTCTATAAGAATTATAATTGTTCCTATGTGTGTTATTTCGTTGTCCATTGTACTAATTATTGTTCGTTCTAAAAGATATGAGTTATATTATTGTTGTAGTTCGAAAGCAAGATTTGTTGCTTGTAACTAGTGTTTTTAGTTGAGCAGCAAATGTTTTATTCTTCAGATCATCATTTAATCCATTTTTAAAAATTGTTAAAGTTTAGCTTTCATTCATTTTTATAATTAAGTTTCATTGTTCTTCACTACCTTCAGTTGTTAACTGGTTGATTTGTAAATTCTTAAGTTCTGCTGTCAAATTTAAAAGTTTGTCTTTAAATTTGTCACTGTACCATTTCGTTGCGTCAGTGGGACATTTGTGTGTGTATTTGTGCAGGTGTTAAAGTAATTTTGTAACAATTGTTGAGTGCTGTTTTGAGCTTAGCAAAAGTATCGATTCCTGCTGTGCAACTAAGTGTTGATTTAACGGTTGTGTTAAGTCTTACATTGAGCCCAAGATTATTGGATTATTTTTTATGCTCATCCGAATACGTGTTTTGTATAAGTTCTATCAAGGGTAAAAATGAGTTTAACTCTTCATAATTAATGGTAAAAATCGGAATTGTTTTCAAAATTAACTTGAAGTTAAAGTCAACCATTTTCGCTACTTCCTCTTCTATATGAGTTGACAAAAGTTCTCTTGTTTGTTTTAAGAATATGTAGAATTGCTTGGTCAATTCATACACTTCTAAAGTTTTAGAATCTTTTGCTTTACTTTCGAAATAAACTTTGGATTTATCTTGAACCTGGAATTTTAGTTCAACTGTTTTTTTTATATATCCTATTTGGTGTCTTTTTCAAACTAACCATATTTTTAACTAACAATTTTTTTTATTTCATTTGTATTTTTTTTTTTATTTTATTTGTAAATTTCCTGTAATTAATCCATAAAAAAATACAATAAAATTTCTGATTTAATATGTTTTAATACATAAGAACTAAAAAAAATGTATACTTAATTATGTAACTACTTCTATAAAAAAAAATTTTAATATCTGGTTGTTCCCTGGTTCGCAGTATTCTTATTAGCCAGTACATTTCCTATCCTGTCGATTTAGAGCCACATTTTGAATGCTTCATGCCTCGGTGGCTGAGGATCTGCATTAATTATCTGTCTGAGATGGTTCAACTTAAGCGTTAGAAACAACTTTGCTATTTGTTCTCTTCCTATTTGCTTGTTTCTTACATACGTTTGTAAATTAATATTTGTTTTTGCTTCATTCACGTACGTATCAAGCAAATTTGTTGAATTTGAGCAACCCTTATAAAATTTTTACTTTGAAGCTCGGCAATAACCTTTTTAAATTTGACTTCTGCCAATATTATGAAATCATAATTTGTGTCCTAGTTTTTGGTTAGCAGGATCGCCATGTAGTGGTATTCTGATTCTACGTTCAAAAAAAAATTTGGTGTATTATAGTGCCGTGCCTAAGTTGTATGGCTATTGAGCCGCACTGATATGAAAATTATCATTAAAAAATAAGCAAGGCGCTGTGTTTAGTTTTACGTTAACTCTGCCTTATTCATTAAAATCTTAACTATTTATTCAAAATAAACAAGTATTTTCGTAACATTATTTTACCCGTATTTCCAAATCTCTATCCTCCGTTCCGATACTTTGCCTTGATTGGCGATCGCTCTAATTTTTGGTTGAGCTAGAATTTTGTTTCGCTCTAACTAATTTATTTCAGAGTTAGTCGTGAGAAATATAAGTGTAAAATCTAAGTGTGACTGTCATGCAGTTGTGCAATCAGTTGTGGTGGTCTATGTCGTAACCTTGAATGCACGAAGTCATTGGCGTGTAGGAGTTATCTTATATCTGCATTCAGTTGTTGTTGCTTTTGTTTGTGCTGGTGGCTTCAACTGATAGCGGCACCAAGCACAAAAAAAAAAGAAAAAAATAAATTTGAATTGCAGTTGTTTACGTTATGAATTTAGTTTTTATTGCTTGACCAAAAAAGTATCATTTGAATGAATCCATTTGTTTATTTTTGATTTTCGTAAATCAAAAAAAAAGTATGAATTTGAATTTGAGTACTTTAAATTTGCTGCAAAAAATATGGGTTGATTTTTATTGCTGTTAGTTTTAGTGGGATTTGGTGGTAACGTTTGATTTATTAGGTTCCCTTGGTATGGAATTTGTTTAAAGGTTACAGCGGATAGTGACTATGTGAGTACACTACAACATAACATTTTGTTCCAAAAAAATAACGGTTGGTGGCGCTGTGGCGGGAGTAATTTAAATATGCGAGTGGACTATATCACGGATTTTTATTACTGAAGAAATTCTCTTAACAAAAACAATAATATTATTACACGGCGTTGTAGTGTAAATTGCATGAGTTGCGAGCCGCTGTGTAATAACATTTTGTGAAGATCATTGAATATAATTGTGAATATTGGTGATTTTGATGGTAGAGTAATCAGAAATTTTCCATCGACAGTTATCGGAGCGTGAAGCAAACGACCTCCAGCCCTTAGTAACCCCTCCGCACTTAGAAATGCGTTTCATGGTACTCCGGAGCGAAACAGGCCTTTAATTTCAGCAAGAAGTAATCTCTGAAGTATATGCGTTTGACTGCACATGTCTTATCCAAAACTGTTCAGCGGTTAAGATCTCTTCTTTGCTTAGCTGCTCGTTGTTTAATGGGTAGTCCATGAATTACGTGAGGCTTTTATTGTAAATTCAAACCCGTGCTATTTTTGAGCTAAATCTTCCCTTATAATTTTTAGGTACAAAAAACCATATTTTATAAAAATATAGAACTTCCTCAAATACAACTGATTTTATCACTTACACTAGAATCAGATATAAATATCAACATCTGAATAAATGTCCTTATTGAATTGAATTGAATTCTTTATTGAGACTTTTCATTACATATAGCGTTAACTTAAAAATGACAGAGATAACTATATTTTGCATTTAGTGACTGTAACGTGTGGCCTGCTTATACTTTAACAATTCAAATGAATAAATCGAAAGCCTCATGGCAAAACTCTTATTTTAAAATAATAAATTGCTCTTGCTCACGGATCACTATGTTTGTCTCTTTTGACGTTGCGTCAAGTATATAAGTTAACAAGTTATAGTTACACTTGTTTAATTTTA
This sequence comes from Meiosimyza decipiens, assembly GCA_963680825.1. Lineage (NCBI taxonomy): Eukaryota > Metazoa > Arthropoda > Insecta > Diptera > Lauxaniidae > Meiosimyza > Meiosimyza decipiens. The sequence goes on along the minus strand of OY804260.1, from coordinate 39,614,033 downwards.
CAAGTTATAAAAACACTGTTTACGATTTTAAAAATTTTATTTTTTATATTTTTTTTCTTTATTAAATTTATTCTTTATTAAAAAAATTCTTTTAAAATTTAAAATTCAATTATTGAACTAAATAGTTTGAGTGGTACTTTACGACTAACTATCTTCGACTTTTCATAATGCAAAGAAAGCAACGAAAATGAAATGGGAGAAAGGAAAAGAAAAGTAAATGCACTGATGCTCTACTTAATAACAAACGCATCGTCAACGGATTGTTTGGGTTATTGCTCAAATGGTTAGCGTCGGCAATTTATTTGGGCTATTGTTCGAGAGGTTAGCGTCAGCGGTTTGTTTGAACTGTTGTTCAAGAGGTTTCGAAATTTATGAGATTTGGGTCACTAATAAAATCAGAATTTATTGGTTGTGAAATATATGTTTGGAAGAAATGACATTTATTGTTTAAATATGTTTATTTCTTCCAAGGAAATATTTCTGTTGTTAACTCCTCCACCCTTAAAAAAAGCAGTGTCCTCGCTGCGTTGTACTACTTCTTGTTCAATTTTTTTGACCGACTCTTTTTCTAATTTTTTATCAACAAGAGCTGTTATTTTAATTGTCTTCTTTTTCTTTTGTAGCACAATTCTGACTCCGATAACTATTAAAGAAACTATTCCGAGTCCTATAATGCTAAGAACACTTGTTTGATATTTATTCTGTAGGGTTCCTAATTTTTTCGTATTGATGCTATGTAATTCTTTGAGCATTTTCAGAGATAAAACTTCTTCAAAGTTAGCTGACACATTGCCAGGTTGGACTATGGCTGGTAGTGGGTTGGCTAAAGATACCTGTTCATTTTCATATGTCCGCTGGTCGACCTTGATAACAATATCATGAAATCTAACTAGGAATGTTCCTTGAATGTTGATAACTTTCTCATTCATTTCTACTGATCCATTATAGGAATTTAGCAATAATATACCTGGACTAATTTCTTCTACAGGAGGTATATGTTGCGCGTTACTTTTAGTACAAGACGCGGGTTGTCCTTTAAGTAAATTTGGTAGACACTTACTAAGTGTTATGTTGTTAAAATTTTTCTCTTTGCATATTGAAACGTCCTTGAAAGTTTTACAGTTACTTATTACTTCAAAAATAGAGTTGCTACACATAACTATATTATTGTTAGATATTTTTATAATTTCATTTTTCTTTTTTACTGCTTTTACAATTAATTTTTTGCAGTTTTCCTCATTTGTCTTAGGTAAACTTATAATATAAATTAGTGTTAAACCATTTGATGCTATTTTTATTTCTCCATGTTCTATTGCCTCAATTAGATTAATGTAGGGCATTTTTTGTTTTTCAAAGAAATTTTTAGTTACTTCCATTTCTAAATCTGATAGTATAAATGAATTAATTATCCCTGATTTTGACCACTGAATAGCATAGTCTACATTAATAAGTTCTTCTTTAACTAGCTTTAGTTTCATTTCTAATAAATTGGATGCACCTTTTAATACCTGGTCATATGATTTAATGGCGTTAGTTACTATGTTTGTTCGATTAATTAAATCATTTAATTTTTCTTCAATTAGTCTATTAATAACGACCTGTCTATTATTATTTTCCAAAACATTATTCATTTTATCAGTGATAACTTGAAAATCTTCATGATCCGGAGTGCCGGCAACCCATTTCCATACGGTGCCTAAAGCATCTATAGCTCTCTTAATTCTTGTTGGGGTTAACCTCTTTAAGACACTCTCTGTCTGTTGAATTTCGTGGGCTAGATAGGGGTAACTATCAACTTGGTCTGTAATATCCTCCAATAGGGTCTCCTTTAATTCGGTGATAATTATTTGGTACTGTTCTAAATTGATGATGTGAACAATTTTGAAACTGGCGTTCTGAATTTTGGCTGTTCCAGTTTCTATTGTAACGATCTGAGCGTTGGAGTAGTCCAAAAGTTGTACTTCTCCATAGCAAGGGAAGGTAAGAGTTCTGAAAGGGGATGTTTATGTTTTAATATGGCTTTTGTGAACTATTCTTCCAGACTTAGTTGTAACTATATTTCCTTGATCCTCACTAACTTTTTCTTCCTGATAGCGTGGAGTTAGCTTATCTCCAAGCCTCTTGTTAATCTTTACAAAGATAGTGTCTCCTGTCTGAAATGTTTTAGGTTTCTGCCTATTCTTATTGTGAAATTGGAGATCTTTTTCCTGTTTCTCGGTTATGTTTCTTATGGTTTCTAATATGTCTTGTTTCAGCTGTGTTGGGTCAGTTGTTACAGTTCTGCCAAAGAAAGTTTCTACAGGTTTCTTTTTTGTGGTTGAATGAACGGAGTAATTGTACTTAAAAATTGCTTTATTTAGCAAGTCATCGAACGAATCGTGAATTTTTTCAGCCTTAGTGCAACGGATAATCTCTGATAGGGTTGAGTGCCAACGTTCGATTTGACCGTTTACCGTGCTAGTGTAAGGTGGAGCTTTGAATATTTCAATGTTATATTGATTTTGTAGCATGTGAATTATGGGAGCGGAGCTATGAGATTTTTCATTGTCAATTACTATTTTTTTAGGGATGCCGAAATACATTAGTATGCCACGCAGTGGATCTTTGATGTCTTGAGTAGCTCTAGATTTAACTATCTTTGCCATAGCGAATTTTGAAAACTTATCTATTGTAGTCAAAATGACTTTTTTATTAATATGGTACAAGTCTATATGAACAATTTCACCTGGAAACATTGAAATAGGTGTGGCCTGATGTATGGGCTTATGAGGGTGTCTGTCGTATTTATTCAATTTGCATATTTTACACTGTTTTATGATTTTGAGAATTTTTGCAGCCATATGTGGGAAATAAAGCTTTTCTATTAATTTTCCCGAGGATGCTATCTTCTGTTTTAATGGCATTGATGACTGAGGGGTTTAGATATTTTTTTAAAATGTTTATCAAATTGTCGTTATTGTACTGGACCTCTGTTATGGTATGACGATGGTATGTTGGAAAAATGATATCAAATTCATATGAAGCTTTTTGCCCTTCCTTAATGATTAATTGGTTTTTGAAAACATTTAAGGGAGCGTCTGTAAAAGGTATAAAATTTTGTGAGGAGCTTTTGTTACTATGTTGTGTAGAGGTCATAGAATTAACCTGGGTATTCTGTACGGGTCTGGATAAAGCGTCAGCCACTACATTTGAGCTTCCTGGTTTGTATTTCAGTTCATAATTGTATTCTTCAAGAATGGCTTTCCATCTTTTGAGTTTACTATTAGAGTTTTTATTGCTTAACGCGTAAGTAAGTGGTTGGTGATCTGTATAGATTTTTATGGATGCTGAACCGTAGAGATAATTTCTCAAGGATTTTAGGGCCCAAACTATAGCGAGCATTTCTTTTTCATTTGTCGCATAGTGTTCTTCGGCTTTTTTTAAAGTTCTTGAAAGAAATATAGGTTTTTTTTCCTGCCCTAGGACTGCTCCTAACGCGTAGTTAGATGCGTCGGTTATAAGGTGGAAATCTTTTTTGTAATCTGGATATTGTAACATGACCTCAGTAGATGTGAGTGACTCTTTTATTTTATCGAACGCTTCCCTAGCTTCAGTATTTAGTGTTATTAAAGTTTTCGCAGATAGATGTTTGGACTTGCGTCCCTCCTCCCCCCTTAAAAGGGCGGTAAGTGGTTTTGCAAGTTTTGCATAATCACGTACGAACCGCCTATAAAAACCTGACATTCCTAGAAATGACCTCAAATCTTTCAACGTTTTTGGGTATGGGAAATTTTTGATTGTTTCTACTTTCTTCGGATTGGTTTTGACGCCATTTGAAGACACAATAAATCCTAGGTATTCCACTTCTTTTTTTAAGAACTCACACTTACCAATTTGAACTTTCATGTTCGCTTTTTCAAGTGTTTTGAATACTTTTTCCATGTTTTGGAAATGTGTCTCTTCATCTTCTCCGAAAATAATAATATCATCTATATAGATGTAGCAACATTTTCCTATAAGGTCTCTCAAAATGTTATCTAGGGTTCTTTGGAAAATGGCAGGCGCGTTTTTTAAACCGAACGGCAATCTAGTGAATTCATATTTGCCGTTGTTCACCGAGAACGCCGTTTTGGGAATGTCCTTTTCGTTGAGTGGAATTTGGTGAAATCCACTTTTAAGGTCTAATACCGTAAAAAACTTTTGATTTTTCATTTGTGCTAAGACTTCATTGATTTCTGGGATCGGATATCGATCCGGAATGGTCACAGAATTTAATTTTCTGTAATCTACAACTACTCGAAATTTTTTTACGTTAGAAGAGTCCATTTTCTTCGGTACTACCCAAATTGGTGAATTGTAGGGTGATTGTGATTGTCTAATGATTCCCTGATCTAACAGTTCCTTTATCTGGCTTTCAACCTCGTCTTTCATTGCCATAGGATATGGGTAGCATCTGGAATAGATTGGATAGTCGGTTGTTGTTTTTATATCGGCCTTTACTGTTGTTGTATAGGTGAGTTTTTTATCTGGTTCCAAGAACAAACTTGGATATTTCCTACATAATGAGTAGAGTTTTTCTGTTAGCGAAGGTTTTAGGTGGCTTGTTTTGATTTCTAATTTATTGACGGCTTGTGACGGTTGTTGATGTATTTTAACTTTGATGGAATCTTTTAATATCATGAGATTTTTTGAGGTGTGAATGATAGCATCTAATTTTTTTAAACTATCGTTACCAAGTATTCCATCGAAAGACTTTAATGGTGGTAAGAGAAAGAATTTATGACATATGTTGGTTCCGAAAAGATTAATATTTGTATGATGGGTTATCGGGATTCTTCCTCCGACTGAGTCTGCATTGAAATTGTTTTCGTTGGCAATAGGATTTTTAACTAAATTTGGTTTAATATAGTTTTTATTTGATCCGGTATCTATTAAAAATTTCAAAACAATGTCTTCCTTTGTTTTACATTTAAAGTAGGGCAAGGAAGACTGCTCTAATCTAAAAAATGGATATCTGAGAAGTCTAGTTCTACATTTTCCTCCTGATCTGCTTTTTCATATTCTTGAACGTACTCATCTAAGGGTTGAATTTCCTCATTTTGTTCCGTCATGTGAGAATAATATTCTGCGAGTTCTTGTTGACTCTCGTCAGTGTTTGTGGTGGCAATTTGGTTTATTCTGTGAAGTTTAGGAGCTGGTTGATGAACTTGATTTGTTATTGGGAATGGTCTTCTAAATGTATGTCTATTGTCTTGTGGCCTATTTGCGTAATTGACTGCCCTTGTTTGAATTGACCTGTCTACATCCATAGGAACTGGTGGTTTTGGCTGGAAAGGTCTTGGTGGTGGAACTGAATATTGTGGATTCCTAATAGGTAGATCGTTAGGATTATATTGTCTTGGTGGTGCAGTATATTGTTGGTTCCTATAATTTGTATATGGTTGCTGCATGAATGGAAATTGATTTTTTTGAGGGTTTTGTGGAAAATAGGCTAAGTTTGGGTAAAATGGGAGTTGCTGAACATGGTTTTGTTGATTTCTTTTTGGGAGTGTTGGTGGTGTGTTTCTATTGGAGTTAATTGCTTGTTGTGTACGAAAATTTTGATTTTATAATTTAAGACACAAATGAAGAGCTTCAGGAAGGTCGGCTGGTCCTCGGATACCCAAGAGCCTCGATAGATCACCTCTGAGTCCTCTAACAAAGGTGTCCAACGCTTTGTCGCGATAAGTTTGTGTTAATAATTGCACAGCCTCTGTGCCAACATTCATACAAGCAATTTTGTTAAGAATCACCGTTAAATGTGAATAAACTTCTTGGTAAAATTGTTGTATAGTGTTATTACCCTGTATAAGCGTCGACATTTGGTATTCAAGTGTCCCAATATCGCGTTTATCAGCATAATGGGTTGTTAAACAAATTGAAATAGCCTCCCAATTGAGTGGGGTATTATAAGATTCTAATGCCGTATCTGCGTTTCCTATTATTTTATTTCGGATGACATTCAGAATGCCAAAATATTTTGGAGTTCCCTTTTTGGATTCATAAAGCGTCAATATGCGCTCTACACTTTTCTTCCATGACGCAAATTCGTCAGGTTTTCCCGAGAATTCCCTAAGGTACTTCACAACATCTGGTATTTTGTCAAGATCCATCAAATTTTCCCGGTGGGCCTCATCTACACCCTGATCTATTAAAACATTTAGTTCTGGGTTTACCAGTGCAGGAACTATAGATGCACATTCAGCTATGCAGAGTCTACGCACTGCATTACTGATAGCTATTTCTATTTCTGGTGATAAAGCTACTGGTGCAGCAGGTGGAATCGGGCGCTGTTGTTCATTATTTTGCAAAATTGGTGGTCTAATTATATTATTCGGATTCATTTTTCACTACTAGATTTAACGTTGGGTTCTACAATTTTTAAACCGAAATGTTGTGGAAAATTATGATAGACTTTGTGTGAAGGAAAAAAAAATTTTGAACTTAGCTAATATTATTTCGTAAAATGTTATGTAAATTTAAACTAAACAATAAGCTTTAATTAAATTTTTGCAATAATTAATTTTTGAATCATAAGTTTGTTATATTAATTTAACTGTTATTCAAGCTATGAATTTCTTTTTTAATTTTTTATTTTTGTATTTGATTTTGAAATTAAACTTTTTTAAATTGTATTTTTGGTTTTTTTTTTTTGTTTTTTTTTTCGTATAAAATTAAGACTTTTCTTATTTCTATACTTATTATGCTTAATTTTAAAAATTTTGTGGTTACTCACATAAGTAATATAGTGCACAGCAGCATCTCTTGAAATTTGTCCTTTTTGTCCAGTTGCTATTGCTAATGATGACTCGGGTTTCGCACTGCTTTCTGCTGTGTTGCTGCTTTCTTCCAACGAAGTCTGCCGCAATTATTACTTTGTTGTTTGACGCACTTCTTCAGGGTTTTGTTACAGCTGGTTCTTTTAGCACTTCTTTAGGGCTTTTGGTGTTACCGCTGGTTCTTCCTTAGATCCTTCTTTTTGTTGCTGGGACGTGAATCTTTATTTTTGTTGCATAGATTCCTTTTCTATTTTTTATTTTTATATGTGGATCCTTCTTTTGTTGGGCGCCAGTTAACAAGTTATAGTTACACTTGTTTAATTTTACAAGTTATAAAAACACTTTGTTTACGATTTTAAAAATTTTATTTTTTTATTTTTTTTCTTTATTAAATTTATTCTTTATTAAAAAAATTCTTTTAAAATTTAAAATTCAATTATTAAACTAAATAGTTTGAGTGGTACTTTACGACTAACTATCTTCGACTTTTCATAATGCAAAGAAAGCAACGAAAATGAAATGGGAGAAAGGAAAAGAAAAGTAAATGCACTGATGCTCTACTTAATAACAAACGCATCGTCAACGGATTGTTTGGGTTATTGCTCAAATGGTTAGCGTCGGCAATTTATTTGGGCTATTGTTCGAGAGGTTAGCGTCAGCGGTTTGTTTGAACTGTTGTTCAAGAGGTTTCGAAATTTATGAGATTTGGGTCACTAATAAAATCAGAATTTATTGGTTGTGAAATATATGTTTGGAAGAAATGACATTTATTGTTTAAATATGTTTATTTCTTCCAAGGAAATATTTCTGTTGTTAACTTATACAACCCAAATAAGATAACAAACAACAAGACGAAAGAGAGAGCGAGAGTTCACAGAAGCACTAGAACAGTGCTACCAAAACGCGGACTCGCTAACCCTTTCACAAATAAATTTAAATGAACTTAAATAAACCAGTTTTCTTTTTGGTTCATTATGAATCGAATACACTTTAAGTGTTAATTTCAAAACCATAACCATAGGCACAAGGAAGCACAGCACAAATCGGTGGCGCTTAACATCCACCAACCAACCTCCGCTGCACCACCCCCACCCATGGCATGGTAAAACTGTGAATGTACTAATTGAGTACGTAAATATCTATCATTTCATTAGGTAATAAACATATAAACATTAAGTATCCTGATTTAGTACGAAAAATCCGTTAAGCGTAAAATTACAAGATAATATAAATCCAAGATTAGATTTAGCAAATTATTTTAGATTATAATAAAATCACCTAATAAATATTATTAAATAATATTATTAGACTATACTTCTAAAAGAGAAGTAAACATAAAAAATATAAAACATAACAAAAAAGACAAAATATCTTAATCTAAGGTAAGTTTTGCACACCAACCTGTACCACATTGATAATGAGTCAAAATTAAGCGCGTTGAGTAAAGATGACATTTTTAAGGACTAACCGGGATTAAGCCCTGGCATTAATATGAAATGATAAGGTGATCTGACTCAGTAATGGGTTGAACCATGTTTTCATAAATGAGTAAGGGAGAGGATTTATAAAATTTTACATCATTAATTGCAGAGGATAATTTGATTTAATAGCTCTAAGTAAGCCATCCTTTTATCTTGCAAAGAGCTGCAATTGTTGATATTAGCAATGAAACCTTCCAATTTTTTTAACAGGCCATGAACGAATAAATTATTGGATAATTCCAAAATCTGACCAGGTACGTTTTTATTTAAATTAAGATCGACCAACCTATCCGCAGCGGGACCATCCCGCTCTCTAAAGTGACTGGCATATGAAGCCTTTAGTGGTGGAGGGTTTTTGGAGGGAAAACATATCGTAAAATTTCTTTTTTCTTGTTTATCTTTAGCCTTCTTGAAGGCATCTTTCTTAAATTTGATATATGTTTTATATTTCGCACAACCACGATAGTTAGCGGGATGGTCACCGCTGCAATTCACACAAATGGGGGCCAACCCCGTATCCTTTGTAACTTTGCATTCGCCAGGCGAATGTCTTGTATTGCATTTGACACATCTAAAATCGCATGCGCAATTTTTATCAATATGTCCAAACTGCTGACATCTTTTAAATTGGAGCGGGCCTGGGCTCCTTTTTTGCTTTTCCCAGTATATTCTGGTGTTAAATAAATATTTAATTTTGATCAGCTCACTCACCGGCTTACCCGGGGTGACACTGACAAAAAACAGGTCATATTTAAGGCCTTCTTAGGTCTATTAAGACCTAGTTGTAGAAAAATTACTCACTTTATGAACTAAACTTGGGATCAGCCCATTAATCTCACTGATTATTTCATTTTCCTCATATGAGGCGCTTAGACCTCTTAACAAAATATTGTTAGCTTGATCCTCTTTCAGCGTGAAAGAGTACGCCTCGACACCTTGGGTAGCTCAAATTTTATTGAGGAGTGCACCGTGCATCTCCCTATCTTCGACCAAAATCTTGTTTTTTTTCCCTTGGAAATAACTCTGAATTGTACATCTTTGGCTCTCAGTTCTTTGGTGAGTTTCCTAATATCAATGTTATTGATAAAAATTGGCGGACAAAACTTACCTTTAACTTCCGGCCTGTTCATTGTTGCTTGACTATTGATGTCATCTTTTGATGTTGAACCGCTGCTGCGTTGCTGTTCACTTAATTTTTGAGCGTCTTGATGTGTCACTGCTTTATGAGTTTTTAGCACGTCTGCTAATTGAACAAAGGATATATCATCCAAAAGGGATGTTGTTGATGTGGGCCCTTACGCCTTTGTCGTTATTAACATTCAAGGGAGGAGATGCCCTCTTACTTTTTGAAGGAAGTCTCGAGTTTTCCATAACAGCCTCGTTCGAGAGGTTAAGACTTTTGTCACATCCTACCGACTGCGCCACTTTTGTCACGATTTTATTTGTAAAAATAAAACGCGGAGAGATTAAATGAATACTTCTTTATTCGTATCAAGAATTAACTCTGAACTTTTCATAATTAGAATTTACTTTATATAGAAAGACTTTCATCGTTGCCTCAAGGGAAAAGTGTTTACGTAGGAGAAAACGAAAGTGCACGCGAAAGAGAAAGAGCGCGTGTATTATTTTCATTACCAAGCATTATTGCACAAAAGGTTTCTTTGTGCAACCAAAATGTTCAATGAACTCGTAAAATTTGAGTTCTTAGGAATTGATCGCGAGAAAGTGGAGTAACGAAAATATACGCAAAAGAGTGTGTTGTAATACTTCACTTATCAAGCGTTCTTATTTACAAGTTCGATTTCTTACTTTGTTGCACATTTCTTTGTGCAACTAGAAGTTGATGAACTCATAAATTGGGAGTACTTGAGAATTGATTTAATTTAGGCTTGTGTATACGAACTTACCAACTTTGTATGCAAGTTTGTGTACCAAGCTTCAATTGTTTATGCACTCAAATTTGATTTACGGTTTTATGCATAAAGTCGAAATAATGTAAATAAGTTTTAATTTATGGCTTTATGCATAAAATTGGTAATGAAAAATATAGGGTACTATGACTTAATTCAAATGATGCTTACAGGGTGTTTTACTATAACTGTTAAGCAGTTGCTGCGCCACCTCGGCGCTGTCAAGGCTAACATCAAATTCTTCCATTTTATTTGTTTGTTAAGGCATAAACAAATAAAAGATGGCCACGCTGCATTGCAGCAAAATAACGGAAAGAAAACCCACTGTAAACGGGTTCAGCTTTCACTATTATGAGCTTATAATTTTCTTTAAGTAAAATTGTTACTTAATCCAAGAGCACCACGAGAAAGTAGATTTCGTGGACAACACTGATGCTGCCGCTGACAAAAAAAACAGCTGCAATCTGACGATAGGACACTGCCTTTCAAACAACACTTTTTACACAGTCAAACCAAATTTACTGACACTTCTAGTTTTAAAGGATTATGTTACCAATCCAGAGCAGTTGGTAAAATGTTTATAATCACTGATCACTAATTGTAAAATCAATTTAATTGTCTTTTGTATAATTTATTTTAGGTAACCAAAAAATTCACGTGTGGTCTACACCGGAAGTCCTTATAAATCGTATATTTTGAAAGTTAAAGCTGATATAAAATACAACGCAAAATCGTTTTGGAACTTCATTAATGTTAAACGAATATGTTGTTCTTTCCCCTCTTATATGAAACACTATGATTTTAGGTCTGTATCATCCGGATTATGTGGCAAAAAATTAAAAGTGTCGAAATGCGATTTTCGAGAGAGTAAAAGCTGCAATTTCTCTGACTAGTCGAATTAACACAATTTCCTCTCTCTCTCTGTCTCTCTCTCTTACAATATGCCAGACATTCCGAAAGGCATATATGGTTGCGGGAAAGGACTACCATAAACACTTAATACTGAATAGTATTATGTTTTAATTTGTAAGATTATATGTTCGATTTTCTTTTCACTTTTTTCCATTTTATTATTTCATTTTTATATATTTCAAAATATTAATTGATATTTTTTTTTTATCTTTGCTTTTCTTTTATAAGAGTTTTTGTTTTAAAATTTTCTTTTTTCTTAAACCGTTATAAGAAACGTTTTATATAAACGAATATATAAATCGGATGATCTGATGACTCAGATTTAGTACAGTTCACAATTTTAAAATCTTACAGTTCTCATTTTTTGTGTATGCGTGTATATACTTACATAGACTTCTCGGATGTTCTACCCGTTATTTCACTTATGCAATGTAAGTTGTATTGCATTTAATTATTAAAAATGTTTTATGTTTTAATTATCACTATATTTTATCAATTTGTCTCATTATCAAAAAAGTCTTATGTTTTAGAGTAAGGGGGGAACCCGTTATAAGTAAAATTAAAACTAAGCTCAAATCAGAAGTCCTTATATAAAAAGTAACATTTCACGGGTAATTAAACCACGTGAAATAGAGCCGCCATTTAATTTCAGATTTATGAAAACACGCGACACGACGGTGAACACGTCTGTCCACTTCAGCTAACAAAACGGAACTCTACAACACAATTTTCGGATGATACACAAAAATGGTTAAAAAATTAAAACTGTCAAAAAAGTTGCGCGTATTTTAGTAAACAAATAATGGCTGGGTTCAGGAGTTAAGACCTGTGTCGTAGTTGCATAACCGTTTGGTTAATACTTTCTGAATGCAGCTAAGCTTTTTGAGAAAATTATTGATAAATAATATTTTGCTTAAAAAATTAAAATGTGTGCAAGGCCAGTTACTTATCGGCTTAAACCTAACCTACTGAATACAAGCTAAATAAAATACTTCTGATACCGTTTAAAATCTTCTGCAACTATTTACATTTTGCATGGGTTTTAAGGAATTTACATTATTTTTAACAAAATATCAGTGTAGGAAAATTGTACACCAAATTTTTTTGTTCAAACAAAAACTTATTTTCGATGGAATTGTACAAAAAAAAAAAGGGGTAACTTTGATTTAGTGACATTTCATATTTTAAACATGTGCGCATCGAAAAACAATATTTCAGAAAAAATTATCTGGTAGATCATTTAGGAGACATTAAACTTTACGATTCCTTTTCAATCAAAAATCGCTCATCTAAATATTTAATTGAATAATTGAGCATTTACCAAAATATTTTTTTTTGATTTCAAGCTTTTTGTTATGTTGCTCCTTCTTAACACAACATTTCAACAAGTGAAAAAAAATGAAATGCTGAAAAAATGTTATGAGGCCAGTACTGGGCAGATACAATTGAGACAGGCAATTTTCTTTCCCTCGCTTGTCAAAGGTGAGTCCCTAGTATCGTTGCCTACGAGTTTGACATTCTTCAAGTTTTAGCCACAAGTAATTTGTCTGAGTGAAAAAATAAATTTTGTTTGGAGGGAAAGTGATCAGCTGTTTTTTACTCTCATTTTTTCTCTCTCAACCACCACAATTTTTTCGGATGATACACTTTTTGTGGTAAAACTTTATAAATATTAACCTATTTTTTTCGGATTATACAGACCTATTGTATCTAATAACGAAGATATGACTTGCGATATGTTTGCAGAATTTTGTGGGTCTACATATTCTTCCAAGTCGTATAATGATTCATATTATCCATTTAAGGTAAAGCCATGTCAAGTTAGTCAGCCCATTATAAGTCTTGGTAATGTGCAGAAAAGTCTTAAAGATATAAAATCATCATTTAAGCTGGTTCAGATGGTATTCCCTCCTTTATTTTAAAAAATTGTCACAATGAACTTGCTTTTCCAGTTTATTTGCTTTTTGAAGTAATGAATAGTAGTATAAACCATAAACTAATCTAGACCGGAAACTCTTGTTCTTCTTCACACGTATTGATTGTCAAAAATTTTGAGAAACAAAGGTAACGTATGTTAAATTGCACGGAGTCGCACCTGATTTGTGGGTGTTTTTTTTGTAAATTTAATTTTTTCATGGGAATATGATATTGTGTATGATGAAATTTTTTAGATTAATAAAATAATTGTATACCTATGAATGAATTATTTGGTTGTTGTTTAATTGGATAACCTCATATTTCTGTGCAATATTATTCTTTGGGATGTCCTAAAACAGTCTCTGTCAACGTGATCATTAATAAGATTGCAAACTTTTATGTGTATTTATGCGTATAATATTATACATATAAGCATATATGTACATTTTTACCGGTTAAGGATTAGTTTGCGAAACATAAACGTTTTATGCCTGAAACAATTCAGTGTGATAATGTTATATTTATTGATTAATTATAAATACGCCATTTAAAAATTTTCTTGTTAACTGCATATCTCGAAAAAATGTAAGTTTGAATAAAACATTACGGTTCATATTTTTAACATAGTAATCCATTTTTAACGCATATACGAGCCTATTTTGCTTTCGATTAAGTGCTACTGTAGTCTCTTCATAGAACGTGTAGAAACACTGACTGGCTATTATTAAAAGTTACTAAGTGACGCTCATTCACACAAATTTTAGTCGCATGTGTGCACAGTCCCTTAAAATTTGCTATAGAAACAGATTTTTCCCGTAAATAACAATTTTTTCGAAAATTTATATATATTTATGTAAGAAAGTTAAAACGACGCAACTGTGTCAAATCTTCTCGTAGTGCATATATTCTGACAAATTATCAATGTATTTCAAAAAAGTTAATTCAAGTTAGCTAACAACATTACTACTACCATTTATTTTAACTAAATATAATTAATGGACGACTTTGACTGAAAATTATGAAAAAATAAGATATTTTCACGTGAACAGTAATTTTTTTTATGCTTATATGGACAAATAATTTTTCAGTTTTTACACCTATCAAATAAGAGAAAACTTAAATATATTTACTGCACCAGGGAAAAATATTTAATTTTCAATTATAATTAAAATGATTTAATGGTAATGGTAAACTTTCAATTATTATTAAAGTATAATCAAAAATTGAAAGAAATGCATTGCTCCAATGTTGGCTCAATTTTATCAAATGTTGGCGTTCATCTCCAATAAAACTTTCGGAATTAATATGACATTTTAGATACATTTATGTGAAAAATTAGAAGACACCTTTATAAAAGGTATCATAAGCTCACAACTCTACTTTTGCATTACTTGAAGTTGTTAAAAAGAAAAAGTATAGAACTTATACGAAAAAAATTCAGAAAAACTTTAAATACCAAACATTTTGCCCGGCAATCTCATTTTTAAAAAAATAAAAACAGTGGCAACCACTACTCTAGCAAGGTGAGTTGTTGTGAACCATGTTGAATTTCAAAGCTGTTTTTGACATTTCTCATTTGTTACTTGCAATTTGAAATCAAAATCTATGGACATTTTTTGGAGGAACGCAATAAAAAGGTAAAAAATATTGTTTATCAAGAAATTTTATTTCAAAACAATTTTCAGCTTTTGCAACAACAGCTGGATTGAATGGGATGATGTATGTATAGTAGTAAACGCAATGGTAGCATCGATAGCAAATGAAATCAGAAAAAATTTCAGCAGAAATAATCGCTGCATCACACAGGCGCAAGAAAATCACAGTACTGAAGGCGTTGCCCAGTGAACCCAACTGTCAGATACAACTTGCCTATGTTCATCGTCTACGCTACTCTGAAGCCAATTACGGCAGCCGAGGTAAAATTTTTTCCTAACTTTTTTTTTCATAAACAATCATCAAATTTGCATTTCAGCAACATTATGGAAGATGTTCTTCTAGGTCGTGATGAAATGATTGGCTTTTCTGATTTCCTTAATGTTCCACAAAATAATGAATACATCAGACAGCCACATGCTGTAATGGAAAAAAAATTTTGGAATCTATTGGCATTCTTGCAGTTTTCAATAGTGCAAATATAAAAATTTCTATAACATAGTTGCTACTTTTAATTTAAAAAATGGTTTTATAGGAAAACAATAAAATTAATGCAGTGAAAAAAAAACAAACGGTGGTCATATTTATCACGAGGTCACATGTATATGAAATAATATTTAACATGATACCTTTAGAAAAATGCTGAGATTAGAAAAAATAGAGTTTAACTTCTTAGCTTTGAATGTATTTCGCTTTCATATGATAAACAACATTTGTTACATGTTGTTGTTTTTGTATTCAACATACAGTTTTTTATTTCTGAAGTTAGATTTTGTTAGGAACAATCAGAAAACTTTTACGTTGACTTTTCGCAGTGTAATTTTTTTCTGTCAGATCTAACTTATTCATAATCAAAATATAATTTTGTTTTTATTATTGCTATTATGATATGTACATGCATAACTTTTTCTCATGAAATCAAGTTTTGCTCTGGCAAGCTGACTTTTATTCCTTATAAAAAAAATTTACAGGTTATTTTTAATGCATTTATTTCTTGATACAAAACACTTTAGTAGTGTACTGCGTACTGAAAAGATTCCTTTAAGTTAATTCTGACACGTTAAATGCCGAGTGGATCAAGTATAAAATGAAGCAACTAGAGGTATAACTTTGAAATGCACAGACCTTTATAACTAAAAAAAATATTCTTTCAACTATTCGTTGTAAGGGTGCCAACTTTGGCCAAACTAAAATATGCAAACCCTACGCTGTTTAACAAAAGTGGGTTAGCCGTCTAAAAATGTGCTCAATAAACTGGCGGGCTAGATGCTAATTAGCGCAACCTCAGACCATTTCTTATACCATATATGTATATATAAACTAACTATAACAGCAATATCACTTAGTATTCAATAAATATATATGTTTATAGCACATATGATTTTATAACTTATAATTTATAATTACATATATTTTCAAATAAATTTGACCTAAGCCAAACACAGTTTAAACTACATATTTACAATGTTAAAAGAATAAATACAAGTATATAGTAGTCTTAAGACATATAAGCTACAAAGAATCTTAAAATACATGCATACACATGTGAACGTATATTCAGTCTTATGGTTGTAGGAGAATAATATATAATTAGCCTTTAGATGACTAAGAATAAAATTTAGGTACTTTATATGAACTGAAATTTTTTAACTCTTTCATATTCCATGCAAGATTTTTTTGTTAATGTGTACACTTTTAATTTGTGTAACCAATTTAACGATACTGTTACTTTTTACATAAAAATAATAGTGTTTTTATTTAGTATATTCAGTTTACTGGCACCCATTGATGGTCATGACTTATTTGATCAAGTGTCTCAATCACCTGACGGAACGTCTCATCGGGATCTGCGTTGACAATAACTATATCAAAATATTTTTCATATTTTCGTTGCACAAAGGCACTTTCCTCGACCGTGGAGATTAAATCATCATCCTGAAGAAGGATATAAAAAATTATTAAATTTGAAATTAAAGAATGAAATTAAGTTATTACCTTAATACATTACATCTCCTTCTAAGAGTACATACGGTCAGATTTTTAGTAGGGAATTTAAAAAATTTGGTTGCTCCCTCGCAGCCCAAATGGCAGCTTTTGTTCTTTGGCATTCTGACGATGTCTTGAATTAAAAACCTGTGGAACAAATATATTTTTAGTAATTTTATATAACTTAGTATAAGCCTGAAACAAGAAAATGATTAAAGATATTGTAGTCTTCTTGAACTGCTTGCTGGCGGAACCTTCAATTTGGAAAAATGTACTTCTTAGTTTTGAAAAAAACTATCAGAGCTCCAAAAAAATTACAAATCCTGGTGAAACGTTCTGTTGGAAAGCTGTAAATACAAAAATTATTGAAAAACAGTTTTGAAAAAAACGTCCAATATAACGTACTAATGAATGCACTTCTTTTATTGAAGAAACTGGCTTTTATTTATTCATATACACACATTCATATGCTGTCATAAAAGTTAAGTTAGATTTTGGAATGCTATATAAACTTGGGATCAGCTTTACTGGAAATTTGATGTATCGTTATACGCTATATTGGACGTCTACTGTAATAGCTTATTTATATCAAAAATTGTAAAATAATATATAAATCCTCCTTTCAAGACAGCAAAAATGTTTAAGAAATTTGACAGCTTGAAAGTAGCCAGATTTTGATTTTTTTTTTCACAAAAAGAAACCATTCGTTTGATTTTCCTTTTACGTCTTTAAAAATTGAAACATAATGTCAGTGCTAACGATTTCTTAAACATTTTATTATGGTTTTGTTTACAAAAAATTCGATTTTTTTTCATTGAAATCTTTTTAAGACTTATAAATTCCCTAATTTATGGAAAAATATTCCCTAAGTGGCACACTCACACGAGCGAACTCACCGCATAAGGGTGAACTTAGGTTTTCACTAACACTAACAAAAAGTGTTTCCCCGCCGAAAAGACTTCCGATCTAGATTAGTCTATTGTATAAATTACTTAAAATTAATTAATAAAAAGAAAAAAAAATAAATTTCCCTAATATACTACATAATAAAGTTAGGTATATATGCGTACGGGTAGCCTGCTGCATCGTAGTTGATTGTTGTTGTACAATTTTTGTCTTGGCTGGTGTTATTGTTGCTGTGCAATTTTTGTCTTGGCTGGTGTTATTGTTTTTAAGCAAAGTTTTTTGTCTTCGCTAGTGTTATTCTTATTTTTGTTCATTGATTTTATTATAAGCTTAGGTAATTCTAAGTCTTTTGTTGATTTTTACATGTTTATGTAATTTTTTTTTTCATACATATATTTTTTTATTTAATCTAAAAAGGTTCACTTTAATGTAAGTTAGTTTTTCTCTTTTATTTTGTAAATGTGGTTTTGCGTATTTTTAGAGCTATTAATTGGCAACAAGTTATTTATTAGTTCACTTTATTTTGCTGACACCACTTTAAGTCTTCTGCCTTTTCATTTATTGTTTTAAAAAAAAATTCTCACTAAGCTGCGGCAAAGCAGCGCCCGCTCCTATCGCTGCTCGCGACAACCTTAGTCACATGTCCGCGCGAATTAAATATGTGGGTTGCCGTAATAAAATAAAAACACATAAGCTTTAGCTTGTGACAGATTTTTATTCCTTTGAAACTTAAGACTAACTTAAATTATTTTCCTATTATATTTAATGCTTGTTTCAATTTCACATTCAGTTGGCCTTCAAATGGAAAATGTGTAATTAAGCAGATTTTGCATATGGAGTTTCAACCGAATGTGGAACTTCTTTCCGATACTACAACATAAGCTTTTCAGACGCTTACGTTGCAGTATGCAACAGAGTACTTTATCTATTATACCCATACAGGGAATGGGGACGTAACTCACGCACTGAATATTTTCTGCAACTGACGAAACATTTAAATATGCGTACTCACACCGTTAAATTTTTTGTTTAAACTCCACGCTTGCCAACTGTCTCCGCTACTCACTCAGTGTCACATTCTTACAAACTACTTTCGTATAACAAATACCAGCACATAAGTCTTGGCATATGCAAATTCTTAATGCCAAAAAATATAAGACCATATTTACATTGTCATATATGGGTTCTTTCATTTGTTTAAAATTTTTTGTACAACGTGCATACATTTGCATAGTTGTTAGAAAGAGAAAACAGCATAAAATAAAAAGTGGCGTGTTTCTCCTGCTTTAACTGTCAAAAATAATTTTTCCTTCCTATGTTCCTTGCAACAGTATGTTCTATTAATTTCCATGCAAGACTGTGTTTGACGGTAACTCACCTTCACATATGACTTGAACTGTTACCATACTTAACCATTAAGTTACTGCATACACTCTCTGCAATGGAAAATAGGATTCAATCAATGAAGCTGAGCACTTTATTCTACGCAAATGAAGCAGCATCTTAATTCTGACAAACACCAACGAGAGAACTGTTGTGATTTAAATTAAATAAAATGCATGATAACAACGTCAATATCTCCATTTTGAAATTAAATTAAGCTCTATTGGCATCCAAAGTTAATTTTAATCTAACCAATTCTGTTCACGTCAACGATTCAGATCAAAAAGCGTAGATTTTATTACATGTAATTATCACATAAGCCATACAGAAAATCAAAGATGTTGCATGTATTTAGGTACGTACAAATGACGACATTTTCTTAATTACAGCACAGTGTTATTTGTCCTTACATTCAACTTTTCATAAATTAATTTTAGAAAAAAAATTATTCCAATTTAATACAATATCCAAAAAAATTATTCCAATTTAATTCAATAACTAAAAAAAAATTTAATATTAATATTGTAGATATAAAAAGAACAAAATTAAACTCAATTCAGTACTTTTACTTATTGCTCAATAAATTTGTTTAATTTTATGTTACTTACCGGTTTTGTCAAGATGTCAGCCATCGTTTCATTTGTACTGCGATAGCTCAAAATAACGCCTTCGGCGAATGAAGTAATTTTTAACTTCAATGTGCTTCTTTCGTGCATGATAATTGCTGTTAATTGATAATTGTATCGCCCCCTGATTGTCGCAATAGAGCTGAATTGATTTTGACGCCTCCAAAAATATCGCATTCGAGACACTTGTGCCAGAGAGCTTCTTGGAACGCTGCAACCATTGACATTCGGTCGAGGATAACGCGATTGTAGACTGCTTCCGAGTTGCCCATGAAGTCGCACCACCTTGTTGAAATACATAAGCAGCAGTAGAGCGTCATTCATCTTGATCACCGGACCAATCGGCATCACAATAGCCTACCTTCACACAGTCTCCTCCATTTCGATATGTTAACTTCATATCGATGTCGTTTTGCTGACACCCAATGCGCCTTACCGTAGTATTTATTCTAGCTGCTAAGCTAATGTCAGGGCGATTTGCGCTGCATACATAATACAACCGATCAATTACTGGTACGGAACCGCTGCCATTTCATGTCGCTTTTCGGACACATTTCCTTCGAAAAATGCTGAATCGAATAAATTGGTGTACTCACCGCATTGCTGTAAGATATTGTTTTCACTTCGTGTGATGTTCATCCCAGCACTGACGATACGGCCCCATGTCTTTCATTTTGAAATTTCTCGACAGTTCGTTTTTTAACTTCGTAATCATGGTATTGTTGCTTCTGAATATCAAAATGTCATCTACGTATACGGCCAACACAACCGTATTTTGCTGTGAATGTTTGAAGTAAATGTATTCATTTAGTACTCTTAGTGATCGGTCGTGCTAATCGTGTGTCCTAACTGCAATAAATCTCACAATTGAGAATAAAATAATATACAAAACATATAACAACATCATAATCGTTTATATTAAGCATATAAAGAAAAAGCAAAACAAAACAAAATAAAACGAGCGCATCAAAATGTGTTGACCGTTACACGGTCCAACACGATGAGTAAAAAAACAAAAATAAACAACAACCATAATGCAAGGTAAAATTACTTTAGCCCTCTGCAAACTCTTGCATGAAGATGAGTTTGTAATCAAAAAGTCTCAAAAAATTCATATTCCACCTATCACTGTCCTCAAGTGCACAATTGAAGAAATTCAGAAATTGTGTAAGTCCAATAATATCAAGGAATATTCCCTCAAAAAAAGGGCAATTGGCCTTAAAATATTCTTAAATGAAAAAAATGATCTTGATTTAATAAGTGATAAACTCACTAATAACTTCGAATATTTTACTTATACTTCGAAAAACCGTACAACGCAATATTATTTGGATTGGAAAAGCACGTCCAATTAGAATTAAAGTCCCGTTTGATTGGAATGGGACTCAAATGCTTAGATGTAAAAACAATATAAAACGTGAGCAACGCACTACTAACTACATTTATGTTGTTAACTTCGAACGTAAGTCGATTACTCTAAAAGAGCTCCGACAAAAGTTTAATATTTTCGACTATATAAGAGTACGGTGGGACCATAAGCGTCAAAGTGTGAATAAAATTACGCAGTGCTATAATTGCCAGATGTATGGCCATGGCTCAAGCCGCTTCAGAGTTAAAACGTTTTGTGCAATTTGTGCCAGCAATCATAAAACTGCCGAATGTATTGTTGCTATTGTTAAATGTGCAAATTGTAATGGAAACCACAAGGCATCCTCTGATGAATGTCCCAGTAAGCAGAACTATCTGCGAATTATAAAAAAAGAAAATATCCTGCGAAAGGAGCCTCTTAGCGTCTCGTCAACCGCAGTAACTAATTATCAAGCTAATTTTCCAAATTCACTTAACCAACGTAAACCACTTGGGGAAATCGTAATGAACGCATTGGAAATGTCACTAACAATCAAAATAGTTTATTTACTGTTGAGGAAATAAGATCTTTAACATTAGAATGAATAACTAAACTTAAAACTTGTAAAAGTAAGGCTGATCAATTTGTAGTTATTACTGACCTAGCTAGTAAGTTTTTAGTTTAATTTATCATAGTATAAATATTATAACATGAAACGCTAGAGACGTTCCAAATAAGAAAGAGGAATTGTTCGATTTTTTAAAAACCAATAATATTCACGTCTGCTTATTAACAGAAACCTGGTTAAACGATAGCATCTCTATCAGACATAGAGAATTTTTCGTCTACAGCTACGATCGTGAGCGCTCAAGAGGAGGAGGAGTCGCTATAATTGTACAAGGGACTATACGACATAAGCTTCTTTGTGCTAGCAATACCTCATTAATTGAGAATATAGGCATTAAACTTCTCACTTACTCCGCTGATAACATCCATATATATTCCTGCTATTATCCGTGGGGTTTTTTCACAAAACATAAATATTAGCAAAAGTCAATTTACTGCCGATTTACGTAGGCTCACCGCTCACCCGAGATATATAATTGGCGGCGATCTAAACTGTAAACACCAGTCCTGGGGTTGCTTAAGAGCAAACAGTTGGAGTAATATCCTCCGTGAGAAACTGTTTTCATACAATATTACCCTTCTTTACCCCGATGAGTATACATACATTCCAGCTGATCCGAACAGAAATGCTTCTACTCTTGATTTCTTCCTTACTAACATGCCTGAGTATCTATCTGATCCAACAACTACATATGCATTAAATTCAGATCACCTTCCTATTAAAACTACTTTACGTAAAAATTACAACTCGCACCAACTTCAAGTTTTTGACTATAAAAAAGCAAATTGGCGCCTTTTTACACAGTTCGTTAACAGAAATCTTAGCGATACTAATCCATTAATCAACAACGTTAGTGATATTGACTCTAGAATCAATAATTTAACTAGCATTGTCAAATCCGCTCTCGATATAAGCGTTCCCAAAAAATCCAAACTACTTAAGCAAGATCCTCTTCCTTCCAACGTCCAATTCTTAATTAAGTTAAGAAATATTTGCAGACGGAACTGGATAAGAAGCAGAGATCTTCGTTACCTGGAACCAATTAAACTCTTAAACCGTAAAATTTCTTCTGAACTTAGAAGTTTAAAAATTTATCAAGGAGCCGTCTACTTTCATCTCTTCATAACTTTTTGGTATTTATCGAAAATTTTAAGAAAGAAGACTTGCAATATCCCAACCATAAGTGAAGGAAATAATCATTACATCACCAGCGAAGAAAAGTGTGAAATTCTAGCCCTTACTTTTGCCCTAAACCATCAGATTTCGGTTTCCACAATAAATAACGAGATTGGCTCGGATGTTAGCAACAGCTTACAGGAGCTTTGTCTAGCATTCGCTCCCTCATTGAATGCCATCATTGTACCAACAACTAAAATTGCGTATCTAATAAAAGAAGTCAAAAACAAAAAAGCCCCAGGTGAGGACGGTATAAGCAACAATGTTCTGAAAGCCCTACCAAATCGAGGTATTAAATATTTGACGGAAATTGTCAACGGATGCCTTTAACAGGGTTACTTCCCAACCGTGTGGAAAGAAGCCAAAGTTATTCCAGTTAAAAAACCGAACAAACCACCTAAAAGTCCACTCTCATATCGGACAATAAGTCTGATATTCTCTTTTAGCAAGCTGCTAGAAAAATTTATTAAGGAAGAACTGAACAAAGAAATAAATAAAATAAAGGTGTGTCATTGCTTTCACAAGAAGACGACGTGTCGCGCGGTCCCTCTGCTTCTTTATATTACATTTTTACTATTTTAATGTGTTTTTGTGTAATTATATATTGTCCACCGATTTCTTTTAAAAGTGTTAACAAATTTTTTTTAATTATTTGTGCATCTGTTTTCGTGTTTTTTAATTGTTATAAATCCGCGCGGCAAAACAAACATAAAAACAAACTAAAAAATAAATGCAATAAATAAAAACATAAACGCAAAAAAAAAAAACACTGCCTAATATTTACATCAGTAAAAAACAAGTCTCCCACGACAACAACAACAACGCACATTCTCCCACGTCAACAACAACAACGCACATTCTCGCAGACACAGGTGCAACGTTAACTCAGCAGCAGCGATCTAAATCGACGAAAGCTTAGACCATGCAAAGGGCTTTTTTATGCCCTCTACTATATACGTATTGTTGATGATTTTTTTTTTCCTTATTTGTTTTTTTCATTCCTCTCCTTCCCTTTCCCCTCAATTGTTAGTGTAGCTGAGATTGCACCTTGAACTTGAAGTGTTAAGCCGGCGGTTTAGTCTGCTTGCATTTCTTGTGTTTAGGGTGTACCATTTTAGTTGCACTAACAATTACTTTTCCGCCCTTTTTTACATTTTTTTTTGTATTTGCATGGTGTCACGGATGTTGACGGATTTTCGCATAGATTTCTGCAACATCTGTGGCCTTAGAGCGAATTTCTTTTCGGTCTATGCCCATGTCTCCAGTTTTAGACCCCAAGTAATGGCACTGGGTGAAACCCAGGTTTGTGCGGATGCAGATCCGCTTGATTTTCATATACCTGGATATCACTTACTGCAATTGTTCTCTGCCCATAGGGGCCTCGCAGTTTTTATCCGTAGCGATGTTGCGTACCAGTGCCAGCAGCAACTGAACACGACGGACGCCGAATTTAGCTCCTTATATGTTAAGTTCCAAGCCCAGTCGCACATCCTACACTTCTGCTTCGTATATAGAAGCCCGAATTTAGGGAGGATTCCTACCTGTGATATGGTAGACTTTCTTTCTGATTCGAATTCACAAATTTTGGGGTCGTACCCGGACAGTGAAATCGTTGTTGCTGGAGATTTCAATGTCCATAACTCCAATTGGCTACGTCATTCTGGTCGTACAACTCCTTAAGTCCGTTATGTTGAGCTCTTTGCCGAGTCTAATCAACTGACTCAATTAGTGAATGACCCCACGTATATTCCTCGCGTTGGGGGGCATAGCCTAAGTACCCTAGACTTCTTTCTGACATCACATCATGAAAAATATGAAGTGTCTGTCCATGCACCTCTTGGTAATTCGGACCACTGTACCATTTCCGCTGCCTTCTCATATACTAGTTTACGCGCTGCCTCGCATAAAGCCCCGAAGCGGATTGTATGGCTTTATGATAAGGCAAATTGGGATGCGTTAAATAATTTTTTTCGTAATTTCAATTGGAAATTGTGTTTCGTTGATAGAAACATAAATGCCGCGGCTCTCATGGTTCAAGAAATTATTTTATTAGGTATGCGATCCTTCATACCTTCTAAATATGTTAGCATTAAACCAAAGGACCATTCTTGGTATAATGAGTCTTGCAGGACTGCAAGCAGGTCCAAAGAGGAAGCGTTTCGGAATTGGCGTTCTAATAGGAATGTCGATACTGAAAGACTTCGCAACGAGGCTAGAAATCGCTGCAATGCCACGATTCAGCGCGAACTTAACATGCGCCAAAGAATCCTTTTACTGCCGAAAGGTAGCAAAAATTTTTGGTCTTTCGTTAAGAGAGTGAAAAATCAGTCTTTATCGACTATTCCAACTCTCTTAAAAAATGACCAAATCTTCAATGCCCCTGTTGATAAACCTAATCTTTTGGCTAGCATCTTTGCTAAGAATGCTACACTCCCAGATAGCAATCAACCACTGCCCCACGTCCACAGTAAATCTTCGACAATGCCGACCATTTACTTTCGAACAAGGGCAGTGAAAAGAGTCCTTGCAAACCTCAATATTAACAAAGCGTCAGGACCAGATGGTATTTCAGCCCATGTGTTGAGAAATTGTGCCTTAACACTGGCTCGGCCATTACGCAATCTTTTTTACATATCCTACTCTAGTGGGATATTTCCATCATGTTGGAAGGTTGCTAATGTTCAGCCAGTTCCCAAAAAAGGCGAGGCTACCAACCCTAATAGTTACCGGCCCATTGCGATATGCTCTGCGCTCTTCAAAGTCATGGAAAGTGTGATAAACTTTCACCTTGTGAATTATTTGGAGCGCAACGAATTGCTTAGCGATTGCCGATCTGGTTTCCGTAGAGCACGCTCTACTGGTGCCATGATGGCGTTCCTCACCGAAAGGTGGAACCAATGTGTTCACCTTTTTGGTGAAAGTATGGTTGTTGCTCTAGATATTTCTAAGGCGTTTGATCGAGTGTGGCATCGCGCCCACGTATCAAAACTAATCGCTTATGGTGTTGGTAATTCCTTTGCTCGTTGGATTACGAGCTTCTGCAGTTCTATCCGTGTTGTGGTAGACGGTTTTACTTCTAATGAACACTCCATTAATGCTGGAGTCCCCCAGGGATCTGTCCTATCCCCAACTCTATTCCTTGTTTTTATCGATGACCTTCTGTCATCGACTATCAACCCAATCCATTCCTTTGCAGATGACAGCAACATCTGTTATTCATATTGTTTCAAAAAGCGCCCAAGCTCTTTGGAGGTTGAGAGGGAAAGGCGTTATATGAATGACAAACTCACAAATGACCTAAATACAATCTCCGAGTGGGGGATTGCTAATCGGGTCGATTTTAATGCTAGCAAGACCCAATGTTGTCCGTTGTCTCACAGACGAATGGATTATTCCCCCCCACCCCTTGATGTGGCTGGTGTAGGTATTACGAGGTCAGCATCTCTCGACGTTCTGGGCATATTGATTCAACCGGACCTGAGGTGGACAGATCATGTGTTCAATGTGTCGAAAGAAGCGGCCAAGTGTCTAGGTTATTTAAAACGGTGTCAGAAATACTTCACTCCTGCTGATCTTCGGACTATCTATTTCACCTACATTAGACCTAAGCTGGAGTACAATTCGCACATCTGGGCCGGGGCTCCAAAAACTGTTTTGGAGCTGCTAGATCGAGTTCAACGACGTGCACTGAAGCTAATAGGAGATGAAAACATCATCTCAACTGTTGATTTTCTTGAGCACCGGCGAAACGTTGGGTCTTTAACTCTTTTTTATAGATATTATAATGGGATGTGTTCTAGGGAAATACGTGAACTGGTTCCTTCAGTTCAAGTATTTTCTCGTAACACTCGGTCATCTCATCAGACTCATCCCTTTTCTGTCACACCGGTGCTCAATAGAACATCGCACTATCGTGATAATTCGTTCTTTGGTCGCACAATAAAGTTGTGGAATAACCTCCCTGCGACTGTCTTTCCCGATACCTTTGACATCTGCAGGTTCAAGAAAAATGTACACCGACATTACTCCATCTATCATCCTTCCCTCTAACCTTTTTCCTTTTCTTACAAACCATCACGGTGCTTTGCATTTAAAGGGGGCATCCCGTGAGCGTTGATTTAAAGTTTAAAAAAAAAAAAAATTCGTAGGGAGCACAACACCTTCCAT
This sequence comes from Meiosimyza decipiens, assembly GCA_963680825.1. NCBI lineage: Eukaryota > Metazoa > Arthropoda > Insecta > Diptera > Lauxaniidae > Meiosimyza > Meiosimyza decipiens. The sequence continues at coordinate 39,587,143 of OY804260.1, read as the reverse complement.
CCTCTTACTCGCATAAAAGCCTCATTAAATCCAAATTTCAGTATAAATATTCCACTGGTATGGTTCTGCTAGATGTCAAAGCAGCTTTTGATTCAGTTTGGCATGAAGGACTAATCCACAAAATGAAAAGATTTGATATTTCTCTCCGACTCATCAAAATCATTCAAAGTTTCCTATTCAACCGAACTTTTAAGGTAAATATAGGGTTGCAGACCTCTCGCAGTACCAATATTTCAGCTGGTTGCCCTCAAGGCTCCTGTCTCTCTCCACTTCTCTATAACATTTACACCGCTGATCTACCACAAATCCAGAATTGTGTTATTTCAGATTATGCCGATGACACTGCAATCCTATCATCTGCATTAATGGCTACGGAGGTTATTACAAATCTTTAATATGCACACTTGTATTTCCACTTACTTTAGAAACTGCAAAATTTTAATAAATCCTACCAAATCCCAAGCCATTTACTTTGCTAGGAAACGTAGGTCATGCTTTCTCCCACAAAAAAATCTTATTTTAGATGGTAATCAGTTAATATGGAAAACAAAGTAAAATACCTAGGTGTTATTCTTGACCCCAAACTTACTTTTCAGGAACACATATCCTTTATTATCCAAAAAGTTAATCTCTTGATCAAAATATTATATCCGTTCATGTCTAGAAACTCCGGCCTCAGTCTGGGCAACAAAATACTAATTATAAAATCCATATTTTTTGCCACTATATATTATGCATGTCCGATGTGGTGTAATTCTGCTCCTTCTCATATCAAAAGACTTCAAATCGCTCCAAACAAAATTATGAAATTAACTTTTAACCCCCCCTGGCTCTTTCCTACTCGACAACTGCATGCACTTGCAGATGTGGAGTACGTTTCGAATAAGATCGAGAGACTTAGACAAAACTTATTATTTATTAAGCAAACTATATAAATTTTGAATTTAATAATAAAAAAAGAAGTTCTTCTGAAAAAAGTTGAAATGCATTGATTAATCTACGAATGCAAGTTTGCTTATTAACACGGAATTAAACTTCTTGCTCCATGCACGGCTCGTTTGCTTCAAACCGTATAACTATTTCTCCAAATGACAAACTTTTTGCGAACGATCGGAGAAACATGGACTGATGCATGTACATATCCTCCTCTGATTCGTCCTGCAAAAATGCAGTCACAACGTCCATTTGATGAATTAAATAGTCATATATGACCGCCATGGCCAAAAATAGTATCTTCGCTCTGTGTTTGATAAAAGTTGCTTTGCTAATTTCGTTGAAACTGCTCTTTCTCCAAATGAATCGCCCTCACTCATTTCATAAAAATCATCATCGCTGGAATCAGGTATCATCCTTGTCAACTTTGATGGAATTATTAGTAATTCTATGTGGTATATGCACCTTATTTGTTGCACGGGTTATGCATTTTAAATGCTTTAGACTGCTCGGTGTAGTCGAAAAAATGCGTTCAGTCGCTTTTGCATCTAGTCTATGACGATTTTATTTAGAAATGTGTACGGTCGTTTTACATCCAAATATACGAATAGACGACAAATTTGGTTTTCGCTTTGTTCAAATTTCTTCCGGTGTCGTGTTTCCCATACCTCTGCATGGAGTACAATTCATCAAATATGAGGCCATAGCCGAAGCCTCCGCCCAATATTGTTTATATAAATTTGCATCAATGCATACAACGCACTTTTTCGTTGACAGTTCTGTTCATCCTTTCGGCGACGCCATTTTGTTCCGGAGTATACGGCACTGTCAATTGATGTTCAATGCCATTTTGTGATAAAAATTAATTAAATTGCTTGTTACAAAATTCTTTGCCATTGTCTGAACGCTTTAATTCTAACATTTTGTTGATTTTTAACTATGTTCTTGAATTTCACAAGCAAATTGTAGTTTTGCTTTTGTATTTAATCGGATACATGAAAACTTTTCTGCTAAAATCGTCAACAAACTTCAGTAGATATCGTACACCGCCAAAAGATTTCTTAGACATTGGTCCACAACACACACAGCGCGTCATCAGATTAGCGCCCCCCCTTCCACTCATTTGTTTTTGTTTTTTCTGATTTTCCTATTGCACTCAACTTTGTAATTTTTGGTTTGTTTTTGCAATGATATTAGGCGTTCTCTCTCACAACAAAAATAAAGCTCGATAGAAGAACCGTTATATATTATTAACTGTTTTCTTTTAATTTCGAAGAAAAACTTGCATTTTTTTTGCGTCATCAGATTAGCGCCCCCAAATGGAATTTTAGTTATCTCGCTTGTTTTGGCAAATACGGTTACCAAATTTTTTGTGTAGACCAAATTGTTAAATATCTTTACATAAACTTACAATATGGGAAGAGGAACAGTTTTATCTTCGGAAGAAAAATTAAAGATTGAAGCATAATTCGAGTGTGGACTATCTTTCTATAAAATTGCAGAAAAAACTGGAAGTCACAGAAAAACGATTGCCAATTTTCTTCAAAATAAGGAAAATTATCGAAAAAACTTCAAAGGCGGTAACAATAGAGTGGTTTCCCATGCAGATAGGAGAGCCATACTGAGGGAAGCTTCAAATTCGCACGACTCGTCTTCCAAAATCAAGGCAAAAAGTGGTGTTAAAGCGAGCTTATCAACGGTGCAAAGAGTAATTCGGAAAGCTGCACACCTACAAAGACAAAAATTAAAAAAAAAAAACCACTACTGAATATGGTTAGAAGAGATACGCGCCTAAATTTTGCTCGGACGCACATGACCTGGTCTACTCAGTGGAAATACGTTGTCTTTTCAGATGAAAAGAAATTTAATTTGGAAGTGCCCGATGGGTATAATTTTTAATTCCATGACCTACGTAAGGAGGAACATTATTTGGACCGTTTGCACAGCCGGGTGGGGGGTGTGATGGTGTCGGGAGCTATAATATACTATGGCACCTGCGAGTTACAATTTTTAACATCGCGTATGAATGCAGAGAACTACAATAGCGCCTTAAGAACGGCTTTTCCTCACCTCCAAAACTTAGTTGGAAATCTGAAGTTTTCAGCACGACAATGCTCCAATTCACACTGCCCGATCCGTGAAATCGTGGATTCAGAGCCAGAAAGTTGATGTCCTCGAGTGGCCACCTTACTCGCCTGATCTAAATATCATCGAAAACGCCTGGGGATGGTTGTCTAGGAAAGTATACGAGTCCGGAAAACAATACAGCACAAAAACAGAGTTAATCGAAGGTATCAAACACGCTTGGTCCACCATTCCGTTAAATTATATTGAGAAACTGTATAATTTTATTCCCAATCGAATTTTCGAAGTGATTTCAAACAAAGGCGGAACCACGCATTACTAATTTTACCTAAAAGTGGTTAAAATATTAAATATATATACTAAAAAGCACATTTCTTGCTCAAAAAATTAAAAGAATTGAAATTATCGCCGATGGCGCTATCTTGTTGACCAATTTATTTTACGTTTTTTTTTTTGTATAACTTTTCTAAAAAATGTCTTAAAAAATTATATTGAATACTTAAGAAGCCATTGTTGTTTTATTTTAAGAATAATAAATAGGAGTCTAATGGATAAAAATTGTAACGTTGTAGCACCAATGGTTTAGATAATAACCGACATTAAATGTAAAGGGAAAAGGGGCGCTAATCTGATGACGCGCAGTGTATGTGTCGATCAACCTTAAAACTAGTGTAGCGCGTTTACTAATTTTTCTACAAGATGCGCGAGCTTGTTTGCCTTGTGCGCAGACTACGCACTTATCAATTGTAACATTTGAAAGAACTATACCATCTTGAAATTTACAAGCAAATTGTAGTTTTGTATTTAATCGGATACATGAACACTTTTCTGCTAAAATCGTCAACAAACGGCAGTAGATATCGTGCACTGCCAAAAGATTTCGTTGACATTGGTCCACAACATATGTGTCGATCAACTCTAAAACTAGTGTAGCGCGTTTACCAATTTCTTTACAAGATGCGAGAGTTTATTTGCCTTGTGCGCAGACTACGCACATTTCAATTGTAATATTTGAAAGAACTGTACCATCCACTGACGATTTTATTTTTCTCAAATTTTTTTCACACGGATGCCCCAAACGACGATGCCATAAATTTGAATTCGTTTTTGGTGCAATGTAAGCGATACCAATCGTTAACTTAAGGCGCCGTTGCCATTAATTTGGCATTTTCATCAAATATGCGAGAGTTTTTATCTTTAAACACAAGCGTTTTCCCTTGCTTTGTCATTTGGCTAAACGACATTAAATTTGCGCAAATTTTCGGAATGCATAAGACATCTTTAACAGTCACCTGTTCACTGTTAGACGAAATCGCCATTCGCACTTCACCAACAAATTTTACATTTAGCCAACTATTGTCAACAACGATTATTTATTTTGCTTTAGATTCTCGCAAATCACACAAATGTTGTTCGTTCATGGTCATATGTGCCGACGCAACACTGTCGATATACCATTCAGACAAACTTCCACTTTTTGCAAGAAACGAAGTCAAAGCAAGCAACAACTTGTTGGTTTTTTTCGTCTCATCGGACATTTACCTGCAAAATGGCATCTTTCTTTACATTCTAAACAGACTACTTTATATATGTCAAACTTAATTGTCCCTTTTTCGAAACTAACGCCATTGCCTCGCTATTGGTCTCATGGCGAATTTCTCGCAACAAGTTTGTCCGCACTAAATTAGTTGTCAATATTTTCCCGTTGTTTGCCAATGCAATAACCATAGAACGAAATTCGTCCGGCAGTCCACTTAACATAATTTGAGCAACAGTGTCGTCTGGTATTTTTATTCAAGAATCGTGGAATTTTTTTTCGTGGTGATAAATTTATTTACATAGTCCTCCATTGAGTCGCATTCATTCAGCTTTAGCCGCATCAAATACTTCAGCAAGTCCATTCGTCGCAACATACCGTTACCCTCAAATGCGGCTTCCAACGGCTCCCACGCTGTTTTTGTTAAGTGCAATTCTGCACATCCGAATAGTTTGATGAATCAATAACCAACCCTATAGCTGGAATTCCATGTAAGTTCTTCACTTGATCAGTAGCACTGCCCTCGATGCATGGACAATAGCCTTTTAAAACCAGATACGATTTTGCGGCAAACTTCCAAGTATCGTAGCTCTCACGGCCTTTTAACCTTTACATTTTTTCGTTGCTTTGCATTGTTCAGAACAAAAAAAAAGAAATTTACTATGATTTTACTAAATCAATACACTAAAGAGTGCAAAAAAATTTCTATCCGATTCCAAAAAAATTAATCTAGAATAGCGGAATTTACTCGAAATTATTTAAACACATACAACTGAGGCCCATTACCTATTTTAGTGGAAAAAAAAGCAAAAAAAAAACCGTGTATACACGTCAACGATTCAGATCAAAAAGCGTAGATTTTATAACATGTAATATATTTACAGCTGTCATTTTCACATTAGACATACAGAAAAGAGATGTTGCATAAGGACTATCCCAGAAAAAACTTGCGATTTGTTTTTAGTTATAAAAACAATACCCAGTAATTTTTTGGTCTTTTTTCGATTTTTTTATTAATAATGGCTAGTGTTCAGAATATAAATAACTTAAAACTAATTAATTTTTTTTTTTTTTTTTATAAAAATTTCTTTAATTTAATTTTACACAGTTATTTCATCAACTACAGTTTGATCTGTTCCACTATAGTCTAAAGTCTGAAGTAGTCGCAATATCTTTTGGTTGGCCGAACCTCTAGGCAGTCGGGCGGATTTACTATTTTTGGTACAAAATTGATCTTTGTACTTGCATACCATTCCATTGTAGAGAGATTACCAAATCAGGCCAGAACATCACGATACCCTCATGTGCAGGAATAAATGGTAGAAGACGTTTTTCGAGGCACTCTTCTATATAAATGTTAGGTTGGTAGGAGTGGCAGTCAGTTACGAAAAACTGACTCACTTAGACCAAATGTGATCCACAGGGTGTTTGACTATACCCTCTCCTTGAACCAACCAGATTTTGTAATGAAACTAAATAGCTGACCTATACTACCATGTCTTAGGTCATCCAGATCATCAAATAAAAACGACCCAAGTGCTTTGTGGCGTTTTCTAGCAAGTGCGGGACAAGAGCAGAGAAGATGTTTAATATTTTCCTCTTCCTCCACATCTCAACAACTTCTACAGAAGTCAAAGGACTTACCGCCTAATCGCTCCGCATGTCTGCCAATGAGGCAGTGGCCAGTTATGACTGCAACAATTGACTGCCTAGTTATATTACAAGTTGACCCTTCAGTCCATCTTTTATTAGCATTTTTTACCATTTCTTCTTTAAGCAATAACTTGCAGTAGTCCCCTGCCTAGCAAGTTCATCCGCTTTGCAATTGCCGTCCATGTTCCTATGCCCAGGCACCCAGATGAGGTGAATGTTAAAATGTTGAGCCATCTCGTTTAGAGACGAGCGACATTGTTGGGCCACTAGTGAGTTTAGGAAGACTGATTCTAGAGATTTGATAGCTGCCTGACTATCTAAAAAAATATTTATATACTTTTTGGATACAACATTCCTCTTTAGCCAGGATGCTACCCCCTCCATTGCCATAACCTCCGCCTGAAAAACGCTACAATGATCTGGTAACCTCGCATTAATTCTTATCTTCAGTTCCTTAGAGTAAATACCATAACCCACTTGGTTATTTAGGTTGGAGCCATCAGTGTAGAAATTAATATGACCCCTTCTTCCCTGGAATCCTCCCTTCCAGTCATCCCTAGATGGAATATGAGTTACGTAATCCCTGTTGAATGAGATTCCTGTAACAATATAGTCCAACTTGGAGGGTACAGACCTCAAGCTATGAAGAAAAGTTGAGTGCCCTATTCTACCCTCGGACCAGCAAATAGTTTCCCTGAGTCTTATTGCAGAACAAGCTGCCATCCGTTTACCTAACAGGTCAAGAGGAACGAGATCAAAGAGTATCTCTAAAGCGTCAGTTGGTGTAGTCCGAAGAGCACCACTGATGCAAATGGAAGCTGCCCTTTGAACTCTCTGCAATTGTTTGTAATAGGTCATCTTGTCTAAGACCGGCCACCACACCACAATGCCATGTAACAGAATCGGTCGAACGACCGTGAATAATACGAAGTGATAGTCCTCATCTTCCACCTTCCGCTTTTTTTTTTTTTTGCAAGAGTAAAGCGCTACGGTTGATTTCCTAACTCTTTCCTCAGATTTAGTTTTCCAACTTAATTTCCTTTCCAATACAAAACCAAGGTACCTTGCGCTATCTTTGAAGACAGGTCTAGTGCCCTTTAGTGAAGGTGGTTCTATAATTGGAAGTTTGTGATTCCTAGTAAAGAGTACTAAAGGGTGTTTTTTTTAGAGGTTTGTTTTTCGAATAGAGATAAAACTGGCATTTTATGGTCAAATCTGGCAACTCTAATGTCATTTATGTTCAGTTTGGTTTGCCATTTCATCATGAACAGGTTGACAAAAGAACAACGCTTGCAAATCGTGCAAATTTATTTCGAAAATAATGGTTCAGTTCGCGAAGTTTACCGCAAGCTCCGTCCATTTTATGGTCGACATAATCGTCCATCAGAGCAATTAATTCGGTTAACCATGGATCGTTTTCGCACTACGTTTACTCTATGTGATAATACGCATCCGCAGAGACGTCGAACAGTGCGCACCGAAGAAACAATTGCCGCTGTAGAGCAAAATGTTGAAAAGGACCCGAATGAATCGATTCGCCACCGTGCACAGCAATTGGAGCTTTGTCCATCAACTTTATGGAAGATTTTGCGCAAAGATCTTGGCTTGCGACCTTACAAGATCCAGCTTGTGCAAGAATTAAAGCCGCGAGACCATGCAATGCGTCGTGATTTTGGTGTATGGGCCGAAAATGAGATTGATTTCATCGCAAAATTTTGTTCAGTGATGAGGCTCATTTTTGGTTGAATGGCTACGTCAACAAGCAAAATTGCCGCATTTGGAGTGAAGAGAATCCACATGAGACCCTTGAGACGCCATTACATCCACAAAAACTGACTGTTTGGTGTGCTCTATGTGCTGGTGGAGTCATTGGGCCATACTTCTTCCGAAATAATGCTGGAGAGTCAGTTACCGTTAATGGAGACCGGTATAGAGCCATGATAACCGACTATTTTGTTCCCGAATTGGATGGCATGAATGTGGATGAGTTGACGGCGCTACATGCCACACAACGCACGTCACAATCGATTTATTGAAGGAAACATTCGATGAGCGCATAATTTCGCGGAATGGACCTGTCAATTGGCCACCAAGATCGTGTGATTTGACACCATTGGATTATTTTCTTTGGGTATATGTGAAGTCGCTCGTCTACGCCAACAAACCAGAAACGTTAGGGGACTTGGAAGCCAACATTCGTGGCGTTATTGCCGACATACGGCCCCATATGCTCGAAAAAGTGGTTCAAAATTGGACCTGTAGAATTAGCTTTATTCGAGCCAGCCGCGGCGGCCACATGCCCGAAATCATATTTAAACATTAATGGCATAAAATTATCCTTCCAATAAAGCCAAATTGATGGACATTAAAACGATTTTCTTGTGTTTTATTTCAATTCGAAGCTCTATACCTCTAAAAAAAAGTTTTGTTCGGATTTACACCTAAACCTGCCTCATCCGCCTATGAGACGAGTATATTTAAGGCATCCTGAAGAATTTCGCACAGTGTATTTGGGAATTTGCCACATGCAATTAGTGCTACATCATCCGCATAGGCAACAGTTCTACAACCGTGCCTTTTTAGTGACATAAAAATCTTGTTTATTGCCAGATTCCACTATAGAGGAGATAGTAAGCCCAAACGAACCTATTTGTCTTGGATTTGGAGGTAATGGCTCTGTTTGTCAATAACGTTTTAATCAGCTCAACTAAAGAACTGTTAATGGCCAGTTTCAGCAGTTCTGATATAATCATATCTGCGTTGACATTATTGAATGCTCCTTCAATATCAATAACACCGTCAGGGCGAATTCCTTATGTGCAAAGGATTTTTCAATACTACAAACTAGTGTGTGGAGTGCAGTTTCTATAGGTCTGCCTTTCATGTAAGCATGCTGAGAATTAGACAGCAGATCAGGTTTAATACTGCTTCGAATATACATTTCTATAAGTCTTTCCAATGTTTTTAAAAGAAAAGTCCTAAAATACTTTGGATTTATGTAAGAGCTCTTCCCTGCCTTTGGAATGAAGATGACTTTGGTCCACTTCCAAGCTAGAGGAATATAGGAGAGGTTAAGACAGCCTTTGAAAATAGCTTCCAACCATGGTATAATTAAACGAATAGTTCGTTGCAGTTCAACTGGTGTTACACCATCAGGTCCTGGTGATTTGTAGGGTTTGAAGCTACTTATCGCACAACGAATTTTGGTTTCTATAACAATGTCAGCAAAAAGGTTTGAAGACTTCTGGGCTTGAACATTTAATTTTACTGGAATGTGTATGGAGTTTCTAGGAAAGTGTGTGTCGAGTAAGAGGTCTAAGGCCTCTTTGCTAGACGTTGTCCAGGAGCCATCAGGATTTTTTTAAAAGACCCGGCGTACTGGGCGAGGTAGAAAGAATCTTCCTTAGTCTAGATGCTTCTGAAGTCTCTTTCATGTTTCCTCAGAAGTTACACCTCGAGTTACGTTTTGCCTTTCTTAGTGAACTCTTGTATATTTTAAGACTAGATTTGTATTCTTTCCAGTCTTTATTTAAACCTGATTTTTTGGCTTTGTTAAATAAAGTCCTGCAACTACAGTGAGTCACAATCAAAATTAGCCACCTTCTCTTGTAAAAGTAACATATATAAAAAACTACCAGTCTTGCTCAGGCAATCGCCGCGGTTACTTCTGTTCGTAGTTACTCCGGTTTCTATTTCGCTTTTGATTACTGTTTTTGTCTCTCAGTTTCCGACCTACTATTCTTTTCATTTTCTTTGTTGTCGCTAGCTCTCAAAAGAAAAAAAAAAGGCGGTAAACTTTTTTTTTTTTTGTGGTGGTGTGACATTCACTCTTAAGAGCCGGGTGCTCTAACGGCCTAAAAATGAACGGGGTTGATCCCCCTTTTCGGAACAGATTCAAGGATCTCGATCCTGACCAAAGTCTTCACAACTTTGCACATCCTAAAAACGAAAGACTACGAGAAGGGGATTTCATTCCTCTCCCTGTAAGCGTCCAAAACGACGATCACATTCCACGCTACCTAGTAGCTACTGCAACTGGTCTGACCAAGGACGACCAAGTTCGCCCTCTTTCTTCATATAATGTCTTCCAAATAGAAAAAGGATTAAAATTCATTTCTCGCGAATATTCAGAAATAACCCAGCTCAAATCAGGGGACTTGCTAATTGAAACTTTAAACTTAAAGGCTGCGGAAAAATTTTTAAAAGCCAAATATATTGACGTGGTTCCAGTCAAAATAACCTCGCACATTAAGCTTAACACTACGCAAGGGAGAATTTTTTCGAGGAAAATCATTGACATTTCGGAAAGCGAATTGGTCGAATCTCTTTCAGATCAGAAAGTAATCGAGGTAAGGAAAATTCTTAAAAAAGTCGACGACAGTTTGGTTCCAACAGGAGCTGCCATTATTACTTTTGACTTAATCCGACGTCCTGACATGCTCAAATTAGGTTGGGAAATAGTGAAAATATATGAGTTCATACCCAATCCTTTACGATGCATCAATTGCCAAAGGCTCGGCCATACAAGAAATTATTGTCGCAATGCAGAATTATGCAGAGAATGTGCCCTTGCTCCTCCTCATGACATATGTTCAAGGAAGTTTTGCGTAAATTGTGATAACGACACGCACTCTTCGTATGATAGCTCATGCACAACATTTCTTAAGCACAAGGCAGTAAACAAAGTGTAAATTGATCGAAGATGCACAGTCCGCGAAGCGTGGAAAGTGTACAACAGCAATCCCGACGCCCATAAACTAGAACCATATACAAAAAACACAACAAAAACAACTTTTGCGCAAATCTTAAAAAAACAAGCAAATACAGAAACAACAATAACTAGCCAACACACGCCAACCTCGTCTACCGATGCAAATACTTCTCTTACAACAATAACATCAGCCGTTATCCAGAAAGACACACCAACCACAGCTCATTCAACAAAAAACTCATACACCGCAATCATACCGAAGAGCAACATTTTACAGAAAAAAAACCCAACTAGCAACCAAAAATTATCCCCTAATAGAAATAACAACAAAACTACAACCATTGATACAGCATCACCTATAGTTAACTCATCAACTGCACACTCACATAACATTACTGACACTACACCTCCTAGGCCGAGCTCTTACGACAGTGACATAAACATGTCACCCTGTTCCCAACGTTATAAACACTTTCCAGATCTAAAAGTTATTATCACTCCCAATAAACTGAAGGAAGTACAATCCCAAACTAATAACAAAATTAACTAATAAATATCCAAATTTAATCACTCCTTTCGCTCACTTTTTACAAACTATAATTTAACAAATGGACTTCGGCCTAGACTTCACACTTTTGCAATGGAATGTTCAGGGATTTATAAACAACAAGTTTGCTCTTGAAATTTTAGTAGCTAAACACAAGCCTGACATTATTGCCTTACAAGAAACCCACATAGTCAGTAAAAATGCAAGTTTTCTACAATTACCAAATTACAATATATTTTATCATAATAAAGACTACTCTTATGCCAAGGCTGGTATTGCTTTTCTAGTAAAAAACAATATCAATGTCACACAACACAAAACTTCAAAGGATAATCTGCTATTCCACACTGTAACAATTAAGGGAAAAACTGACCTTCATATTACCAATATTTACAAAGAGAGAGAAGTATATTTAACACCTGATTTAGTGGAAGACATTCATACGTTCGGGTCGAACCACGACCTTTTAATTGGAGACCTTAATTCACAAAACACCCTGTGGGGTTCTCGAAGCACCTCGTCGAGTGGAACAATATGGGAAAACTTTGCTGATCACAGGAATCTTACCATCTTAAACGATGGTTCGCCAACCTTGCTGAGCACAAAAAACACCTTCACGGCAGTAGACGTGGCAATGGCTTCAGCCGACCTGGCACCTACCCTAACCTGGAGATGCCTTCTTATACCAGAAGTCTGTGACCATATTCCGATTCTTATATACGACCGCATTGCTATGTATTACAAACAAACAGTCATTAAATTCTAAAAAACTGCAGAGCTTACCAGCTATTTTCCAGAGTCCACTAATGTAAATAAGGAAGCTGCTCAAATAAAAAGAATATTAAGAAAAGCAGCTAACGAATAGATGCCTTTGAGTCGTTCAGTAACAATTCGTCACAGCCCAGTGTGGTTCAACTCTGATATTTTGTCTTTAATTAGACAAAAAAATCAAGCGTGGAAACAGTTCAAAAAGCTAAGAAGCCAAACAAACTGCCTTACTTACAGAATGCGATGTGCGAAAGTTAGAAGAGCTTGCAAGGAAGTCAAGCAATCCACTTGGAATAATTTCCTGAAGTCTTTGAATCCCACGATGGACATAAGAGTCTTATGGAAAAAAGTCAACAATATAAGAACCACTAGGATAAATAATTTTCCGTCTCTTTTCTTGCAAAATGAGATTCTCACCCATCCCAAAGACATAGCAAACAAATTTGGCGATTATTGGAGCTCCATTGGTTCTGATAAAGCTTTCAGCACTGATATAATATCAGGTAAAAAAACTTTAAATATTGATAAAATGCCGGAAATTCTATCAAACTTAGGAGGAATCGTCAATGAAATAACCATTGCTGAATTGGAATCAGTGCTTCAAAATTCAAAAGGCTCATCTCCAAGCGCTGACAAGATTTCTTATTTGATGATCAAAAAGTCTTCATCAACACTGAAAAGGCGAATATGTAAACTATTCAGCAGTATAATAAATACAGGTATTTATCCACACGACTGGAAGCACGCAATTCTGACTCCTATTCCAAAAGCTGACAAAAACCCTAATCATATTGAAGGTTACAGGCCTATTTCGTTACTTCCTGTTCTATCAAAAACATTCGACAAAATAATTGCAGTTAGACTATGGTATTTCTCCAAATCAAAAATACTTAGTGGACAACATACTTTTTTGCCAAAACATGGTGTACACACTCTATGCCATCAGCTTGAATGTCGACTAAGAGAAAATATAGGAAAAAAAAGCACAGTGTCGTTTTATCTGAAGACCTCGAGAAAGCCTTTGATCGTGTCATATCTTCTTTTGTTATTCAAGAACTCTATGAATGGGGCTTACCCAAGAATATGCTCAAAGTTATTTTGTCATTTCTTACCGACAGGCATATAACTATAAGGGTAGATGGATTCTTATCGAAAAAACTTCCTCTAGACAATGGGCTGGCACAAGGCTCCCCCCTTTCGGTAGTGTTATTTACAGCTTATACCAATTCTTTACTGAGAGTGTTGGAAGATATCAAAGGTATTGACTTTTTTGGAATCTATGCTGACAACATTTTTATCGTCGCTTCCGGTACACCCCAGGAAGGCACTAGTAGACTTAATGATGTAGATCATAAAGTTAACATCTGGGCAACCAGTAGAGGGGCAGCCATTCGCATTTCCAAGGCTGAAATTCTACACGTCTGCAGAAAGCAGAAATGTTGCTATGCATCGTCTTTTTTAAGAGGACAGAACATTGAGGCTAAATCCAAAATGCGAATACTGGGAATTGCATTCACCAAAAACCTTAGGTGGAACGATCAAACAACGCTAATTATTAACAAGCTAAAAAAAATAAACAACATCTTAAAAGTTATTTGCTCAAGAAAGAAGGGGCCACACATAGATACAGCCATAGCAATCTGCAAATCGTTAACTGCCGGGACAATTCAACACGCTATATCTATATACGGTTGGACTTCTGCTTCTAATATAAGGAAAGTCGATATAGCTCTCAACAAATGCTTTAGAACGGCAACAGGAGTCCTCACTTGCACTCCTATAGCGGCCTTGAAGATCGAAGCCCGTTTCCAAGGGTTCGAACTGATTAAAAACGACAGATGTATCAAGTTAGCAGCGAGAGCTCTCACGTCAGTTTCAGAGGGTCTTCATGAAACATTTTGGGAAGTGCTTGAAAAAATACAAAATGGAAAACACTCTTTGAAAAAACTTTGCAGCATAGGTAAATCAGTCAACCTCTTACGGGAAATGCACTTACCTATCCCAAGCAAAAAACCAGTACTTCCATCAAGTCATAACACACAAAATTTCCTAATTGATTCAAGCCTAAGCCAGTATTCTAAAACTGGTACTGATCCTTCAGTATTTACAAAATTATTCATGGAAAAAACTTCGAATTTTTCTCCAGACATGACTATCTACACTGATGGTTCTTTTTTTCAAGGTTCGTCATCTTATGCTGTTATTAAACAAACGTCATGTGATGAATTTGTCACTATTCATCAAGGGCTATTACCTCTGAATTCTGGAATTTTTCACGCTGAACTTCAAGTATTGCACCATGCTGTTAGATATGCTGTGAAAGAGAAATGCTTCAAGACATTGATTTGTTCTGACAGCTTGAGCGTCCTCAATGCCCTGATCAAGAGAAATGGAAACGCCTACAACTATATAGTTGGCAACCTCAAATTCTCAAATTTGATTAAAATAATTTGGATCCCAGGTCACATTGGAATCCCAGGAAACGAACATGCAGATTTTGCTGCTAAACAAACGTCACATCTCTTGCCTCTAGTAGCGGACACCCTCTGCTTAGACTCAGCTATACTAAGTTGTCATTTTGCCGCACAAAAGGAATCTCTTTTAAAAGAATGGAGTTCTTCCAGCACCTTCTTAAGACTGCATAACCCACATCTGACAAGACCCAACTATAGTCCGAACCTTTCTAGAGAAGAGTGCATATCTCTGGCCAGAGCGATACTTGGGAAAATGCTGTTCACCACTAGCCACATTTATACCAAAACCACACCCACGAAATGTGAACGTTGCTTGGTCGCGCTTACAATCCAACATATCCTGAATGAATGCCCCCTGTCGAAGAAAAACCAGCCTCTCAAAAGTCTACTGGACTGCAGCGTAAAGGAAAACATAAACTTAATTAAAGAATCCCTGCTCAAACACAATTTATCTATAAAGGATATCTAATTCGTTATTTCTGGTGTAATGGCCTTGCTGCCCCGCACCTACATACTTTATAAATTTTTCTATAAAGTATGATACTAAATAAATAAATAAATATATAAAAAACTAAAAAAAATAATTGATAATAAAAAAGTTTTTGCATAGGTTTATTCCATGAACATAAATGCGTCATTCCAGAATATTTCGTATTATTATATTTTACCCATATGGAAATGTTAATACAAATCAAAAAGTTTCAAATATTATGTCACAGTAAAAGTGAGCCATATATATAGATGGTATTGCGCGCCACTGTGCCTGTAAAGCATGCAAAAGGTCCTTTTGTGAAGAAATGTTGTGTATGCGTACATTTTGATCGAGACGAGCCCACACATTTTTAATAATATTTAAATCTGGAGATTGTGGTGGTACTTTTAATACATGAGGGCAGTGATATAGCAGCCATTCCTGCGCAACATATGACTTATGTTTGGGATCGTTGTCCTGGTAAAATAAGAAATCCTTCTCGATTCCCAATTTCTTCACACTCGGTTCAAGATTTCGGCTTTAAATCTCAATATAACCATATTTATTCATTATAGCCTCAATATTCTGGAGGTTTCCGGTACCATTACCTACCATGCAGTCCCAAACTATGAGAGAGCCACCTCCGTGCTTTATGTTAGGCTTAAAATTTTTAGCTGTAGCTCAGTGTTCTTTTGGCGCCACACCATTTGCTTACCATCTGAACCAAATAAGTTGAATTTACTTTCATCTGTAAATAGAACCTAAGGAAAGCAGTTTTAAATTTTGTTATGCCATTTGTAAGGTCAAATACCTTCTGCCAGAAGTGC
This sequence comes from Meiosimyza decipiens, assembly GCA_963680825.1. Taxonomy (NCBI): domain Eukaryota; kingdom Metazoa; phylum Arthropoda; class Insecta; order Diptera; family Lauxaniidae; genus Meiosimyza; species Meiosimyza decipiens. The sequence continues at coordinate 39,571,136 of OY804260.1, read as the reverse complement.
ATGTCCTTCAAAACATATTTTCGTGAAAATTTAAACGAACTTTTCTATTCTTCAGGCAAATGAAAGGCTTATTTCGTGCCACGCGGCCATTGAAATTGTGCTTTCTAAGTACCTTTCTTACTGTTTCAGGGTTGACGTCAATATCCAGATGATTTTTAACCATTTGGGTTAATTTTTGAGCACTAAGATGAAGGCTCTTCTTAATCTCTCGCACAATAAAAGCCTCATCTCGGTCTGAAAATGTCTTTCTTTTACTTTCTTTCGGCTTATTTGCAATTATCCTTTCTCTATCATGAATATTGTGTTGCACTGTTCCTCGATTTTTAATTGACATCATCTGCTATTTCTCTTTGAGATTTACCCTTCTGGTACAGTTTTATTACTCGCAGACGAATTTCAACACTTGTTTGTCGACTCATCTTAACTATTCGCTTAGAAATTTACAACTAAAACATTTTCAATAAAACTTGTGCAATACTAAACGTTCCATGAAGAGTTTACCGTTATTCCACTAAACAACAAATTATGTGGCTCACTTTGATTGTGACCTGCGTAAACACAGTTGGTCTTAATTTTTTTAAAATTCATCGTTGTATGTGAAAAAAACAAAAACAAAGTACATATACTGAAGTTATAAGGATATGTCCGCTTTATAAATTTAAAAAGAAATTAATTTCGTCAGAAAGCTACTTCAAAAAATTTTTTAAAAATAAAATTTGAATAGGAAATGGCATACTTTCACTGTGATTCACGGTATGTCTAAGGACTTGGATCTCTGTTGACCACCATGGGTGGTTTTTCTTTCCTCTGGGCTTACTAAGTAGACAAGATAACTCCAGAGATTTATTTGACCCATCCGTTGCGGTAGATATGCCGCAAGTTTCCTGTTATATAAACCCTAGTTTGGTCATTTTACGTTCCGGTGAACTATAGGATCTGGAGAGCTAACAGTGAGAACAAATTCTATGTATCGATGATCTGAAAAAGAGTGCTCAGTTGAAACTATCCAGTCAGCGATGAAATCAAAGGCGAAGTCCGAGACAAGTGTTATGTCCAGGACTTCCTCTCTATTCTTTATTATAAAGGTTGGCTCACAACCTTTGTTACAAAAAACGAGGTTAGTATTTAAAATATATTCAAAAAGTGACTCACCTCGTTCATTTACATCTGTGCTACCCCAGATAGTGTGGTGTGCATTTGCGTCACTGCCTATGACTAGCCTAGTTTTATTTACAAAGGCCTGCTCTACAGTAGCCTTTAATGAAGACGATGGTAGGCCACCTGCCATGTATGACAGGTGGCCTACCTCTTCTAGAAGCAGAGCTTAATCAAAGAGGTTTCCTACCTCCGATAAGCTATCAGAGTCCGTGGAGTTTCCTCCCAGAGACGCCGCAGGTTCAGCGCTCTCCCTCTAATTCCACCTCCACCTCCTCAACATCCATCTCCACTGTCACTGGTGGTGCAGTGTCGATGGTTTCAGAGGTAGAGGTAGCCCCTTTGGACGCAAGCTCTTCGTCCTTACGGTAAACCCTCAGCGATACCTTATTGAAGCCATACTTAATACCCTTAGCTGCCGCCAGTGGCTCCACGGACTCCTTGCTTAGAAGAACCATAGCCTGCATGGATGGTCCGGCCGGCGTTTCCAACTTCCCAATCAGTTGTGAGTTGGAAGATTGGGGTTGTCGGAGCACCCGACGGGGTACTGGGTATCCAGACTCGAGCCCGAGGCCTGGTAGGAATTGCATTCTTCTCAGAAGCCTCTAAACTCGCACCTTGGTAAACCTCCCCTTATCTGCCCACGGCTACCTTATATAGCATGGCAGACCGCTCATCCTCACAGGAGATGAGTTTAAAAAGCCCTTGGTACCAGCCTGACTCTTCACAGGACGGCACAGGACCAGGAAACTCCTCCAAAATCTGGAAGAGGGTGTTTGCTAAGGCAGCATCCACCCACCTCCACTGATCGCGAGAAATTGCCACGTCCTCCGCCGCCCTGTCAAGAGACCACAGGTGCATATGGCCTGCTTCGGAAATTTCGAAATTTTTTTTCTTTGAATTTACTAGCCACCAGGTGCCCAGGTAGCTGCTTAAAATTTGCTTTAACGTAAGTTTTGTCCTACATAACACAGCAATCAAATTTAGTCAGGTACCTTTCATACAATTTTCGGGCTCGCATCTGAGCCATCAATTGCATTTCATCAGAGCGGTCTGGTACTTTTTGAACTCTGTATGTCTTTAGCTTACTTTTCTCCTTTATCCTTTGTACATTTTGATGTGACTGTTTTAGCCACCCTATCTCGCACTGAGGTGTTGGAATTTTCCTTAAAAAGGCGCTTCACCTTCGTCGCTACCTTTGGGTTAGAAAATTCTAGTTTTCTGCCTGAACCCTTTTGTCGTGAAAAAGGTAGACCCTTCTTATAATTATTATAGAAATTACCATAAAGGCAGTTCTTTCTGATGCTCGAACTATTTTTGCTATAGCTGAATATTTAAATTCTGGTTTTTGCAGTTGCAGTTATGTGGACAAAATCAGCTCGCGGACTTTTTGTTAAAAGTGCTATCTGTAAGTGTTATACATCATATTAAACGTCACTTTATATAGAACAAATATTGTGTCTTTAGACCTATAAAATTATCAGGAAGAGTATAATAAAAAACGTAAGTCTTTTCTGGGACGTTCAACTGACGACCTTTTTTAACTACAACAAATTCGATAGTTGGAAGTACGTGTAGTTGCGTAGCATTGGGCCCCAGAAATTTTCAAATATCAACAAGTTTTTGGCAATGAGGTCATCGTGCAGTTGAAAGCATAGTTGCCGTTGAACAGAATTTTTCTGTGCCAAAAAATGAGCCAAATCGAAAAAAAATGAGCCAATTTTTTATTCTAACAAAAGAAAGCAATATGCATGAAAATATCACCATTTTTTATTGGTCTGTAACAGATTTATTATTTATATACTAATAATTTTTAGTAGCTTATATTTAATTAATGAAAAAACTACATTGGTAGTTCCGCTAGTTACATTGACTTTGTCCTGTAGCATTTTAACATATATGTAATACTTCTATATTGCTACTAACTACCTACGCAGTGTGTTTGAAATCCGACATGATTGTTGACATATCTCAAAGCTACAGCTTGATTTGCGCATGCTCAAGTTTTCTATGTGTTGGTTCTTAGAAATATTTGTAAACAAATATTCAATAAATTTGAAATATTTGTAAGCAAAATGTATTAAATGTCAAAAGAGTTCAGGGGCAGCGCAGAAAAAAATTAGATCTAATGAAGAAAATTTAATTTTTTTTAATTAGAAAAAAGTTATAACAAAAAAAATCAACCGCTACTGTTTTTCATCAAAATCAATTGTCAATTTTGAGTCATGCGCAGTAGAGTTGATAGCATTGAGCATCTTAAATAATGGGTGAACAGAAATTGGTTATAGTAGCAATATAGAAGTATTACATATCTGCATTTTAAGCATTTAGCAATTTTACTATCTGGGCAGCAAACATATAATAAATTGGGTAAAAAGTTAAGAAGACAAAATGCGAGATTGTGCGTAATACAAAACATTACAAGAGTAAGTTCCGCTTGACGCACCTGCCTCTCCAACGGAATATTGTCTTTGCTTTCGAAATCATCCAGTTTCAGTTGACTCTTTTTCATTTTGCTAAGGGAACAATGAGTTTAATTGCTTGCATGACGATTTATGAAAAACAAATGATTTCCTATTATTTTTTTCGCAAACCAAACGGTAAGCTGTGCCGGTTGTATTTTTAATCCAATCAAATTTGAACATCCATTTTGGGAGAAACTTTCTATTTTTTTTAGACCCAGCATTACTAAAATAACATTCACAATATTTTTAAATGCCCGACGTCTATCAATTTACACATACCTAGTGCATGCTTCTATTTTTTCTACCTCGCTTTCCGAAGCTTGGTTTTTTCTTAACTCCTTTTTTTGTATTTCTGCTCTGCACAAAAACATTAAATTTAATTTCCAATAGCTTGGAATATTTACTTTTTTACATAAACTATTCTTATTTTCATATCTACCTTTCCATTTCAAATATGCACACGAATTCTTTATCTTTGAATATCAGAAAAAAAAGTTCTAAAATCAATAAGGTCTGCGTTTACAAACTGTAGCGTTGACGTTCCTAGATGACGACTGCTTAATACTAACGCAATTAACAAGTGTTCGTTACTTTATTTTCTTTTGTTCTTTGTTCGTTTTCACTTAACGGCAAAAATAGAATCTCAAATGAGTTTAATTGACATAAAACGATAGAAGTGTCGTTCTTAATATGTAGTGTTGCCGATTTGCACACTTGTAGCCGGACTATGCAAAAAAATGTGATACAATGTGCTGAGGAACAAAAGTAAGCTGTTCAAATTAAATCCAATAATCGACGTTGATGCGAATCAACGGACTCTTTAAGAACGCGATTATTCCAGTATTCGAGAGACTTCCGATCTTACCAAAAAAACAACTAGATAAGCAACTTTCTGATCACTTAAATACATTATCTTACTATTCCTAATGCAATATAATAGCAACACTTAATTTGCGATGCTTGCTCCGCAATCAAAAAGCCTATCCATCGGTGTGCTAGGTACTTTCGACAAAAATGTATCCCGTTGTAACAAATCATGAGTAGTTTGCCAGCCTACCGATGCACTCCATCAAAAACATTCACTCATTGTGTTCTATACTATGGTAGTCAATACCACATTCTGAGCAATAAAAGCAGAAGTCACCACAGCTAAAATGTCTTTGTGACGCTTTTTATGCTTGTTTCAGCACTCGAGCTAGTCAGAGACTCGACCACCGAAACCTGCTTTCCTTCAGCGTTACATTTACAGCGATTTTGACAGTTCCTTTGTGCTAATGCTATTCTACAAGAGGATTTTACTGCTTATAAAGAGCAACTAAGTATAACCTTCAGCAAAATTGTCGCATGTCACGGTTTCAGATCCCTTGGATAGCCACACTTAAATGGTATATGGGAAGCCAGTGTCCAGAGTATGAAATACCATCTAAAGCGTACCATTGGTGAAACGAAGCATTCCAGACCCATATCAGTTGTGTCATCAGATCCAAACGACCTAGCAGCGCTTACCTTTTTTTTTGGTGTGCCGTCATCTGGCAGCTACTCCAGAGCCAACTTGAACTAGAAATCAATCGATTCAATCATTGAAAGCAAGTTCAACAGATGCATCAAGACGAATAATATAAAAATCAGTGACTCGGTCCTTTTACAAGATAAATGTCATAGCCTTGCAACGAGACCTGATAGTAGATGATGCTTGGACTGTATGTTCAGTAATTTATTGCAGAGTATTGTAATTAATGCTATTGAAGCTGATTTGACGGTCCACAACTTCGTTATATGTTCCTTAAAAACAAAGTATGCTTATAATGAAACTCTCTTAGAGAAAAGATTACATTTGATTATACTAAATTTGCTCGATTATTGGATCGAAACTCTTTAAATCTTAATGAATTATCTACTGCATCTGATAAATGCCAGAGTCTTATTAATTTCGTTTCGTCATGCTAATGTTAAATATAAAATCAAACCATGGATAACAGATTCCTTAATAGGTCTTATTGAATATAAAGAAAAACTACTAAAAGCTAGGAGAAAAGATCGCAATAATATACAAATTTCGAATCAACTAAAAAGAATCAGCAAAATTGTGAGACTTTGCAACAAAAGATTGTTGAATGATTATTATGCCCATAAATTGAATATCTGTAACGGTGATTTAAGGAAATGTTGGCGATTTTTAAACAGTCAATTAGGAAAAAGGAAATTAAATCCTTTGGAGTTGTTGGATGTGAATGGTGAACATATCGTAACAGACGATGATAAGGCTGAAAGTTTCAATAAATATTTTTTTAATGTGGTTCAGGATATGCGGAACAATACAGCTCAAGAGCCAAATGACAATTTTAATTTATTTAACACTCTTACTCCAGTAAGTGATTACTTCAGTCTTGCTCCAGTAAGTACAGCAAAGGTAGAAAACATATTAAATCATTTGGACAATAACAAAAGTCCATCTGTGAAAAAATCGTTATTTTCTAGCGCTATCTCGAATATATTTAATAGCATGATTATAGAATCTTTATATCCAGATATATTAAAGGTTCATAAAATAACTCCTATTCCAAAGGGTTCAGAATCCAATAAAATACAGAACTTTCGCCCGATCTCAGTTCTGTCTATTGTTGACAAAATATTTGAAAAATTAATATCCGAGCAGCTCATAGAGTTTTTGGATAGAAACAATGTACAATATGATCGGCAATATGGTTTCAAGAAAGGTACTGGAACTGAAGAGGCTGTTGTTAATGCTGTTGAGTATATTTGTAGTGGTCTGGATGAGCGTTGTAGAGGTGCTGCTGGTGTGTTTTTCGACTGTTCGAAGGCCTTTGATCTTGTGAATCATGAGATTTTAATATCTAAATTAAATATGCTTGGGTTCTGCTCATCTACTCTAAATTTATTTAGAGATTATTTAAAAAATAGGATATTTGCTTACAAATTGGTGAATCACAAAGTAGAATACTTCATGTAGTATGTGGTGTTCCCCAAGGCAGTGTTCTTGGGCCTTTACTATTTAAAATTTTTATTAATAACTTGAAAAATATCGGATTTAATGATAAACTCTTTATGTTCGCTGACGATATATGTCTGCTTTATAAATATAATCATCTGCAAGTACTAAAAACTCATATTGATTATAAGACGACAATTCTCCTAGAATTCATGAGACTAAATAAATTGATTTTAAATAACGACAAAACGAAATTAATAAGGTTCAAAACGTGTACTTTAAGTATCGATGAAATTATGAGCGTACAAATTGGCGGAAGCACAATAACGGAAGAAAAAAGTGTGAAGTATTTGAATATGACTCTCGATCATAACTTGGTGTGGGATCGTCATATAAGCAAATTAAAAAGTAAAATTTCGGCAGGAATTGGAATTCTATATAAATTTAAAAATAAATTAAATAGTCCAACTAAGTTATTGCTTTATCAATCTTTAGTGCACTCGCATTTAACTTATTTACCTATAATATATGGATATAAAGCCAGTACTGTGCTTAAATCACTGCAAGTAGCTCAAAATAAAGCACTCAAAATTGTGTTTAATCTGCCATTAAGACATAGTACAACCAGTTTAATTATTAAGTACGCTAAAGATATACTTCCTGTCCAAGGTTTATATAAGCAACAATTATTAACACACGTTTTTAAATCATTAGATGGCATTGGTACAAATACTTTGCAGTTTAGTCAGAACATAACTCATACAAATAGAACAACAAGGCAAGCCTCGCACTTAAGAGTTATAAGATGTCGTTTAGACCTAACAAAGCAGCGTATTACATATGCTGGACCAAATGAATACATTCAACTTCCAGATACCCTTAAAAATATTCAAACGTTGTCAGGTTTTAAAACAAATCTTAAAAATTATTTGCTACGTAATATTGAAATACTCCTTACATTTTAATACAGTTAATAGATTACTTTCCATTGTTTGTCATGCTTAATTTTGTTATACATAATTGAATTATTGTTATTATTTTGTTTTTTCTTTTATAAATAGTATTTATATTGCAACGTTAGTAAGTGAGAAATCAATGTATAAATTGTAAACAATAGTTGCCTTTACCTCTAATTAAGCCTTTCTGGCGCTGAGGTCTCACATAATTTTTGTAATTAATATATATGGAAATAAAAAAACAAAAATTAAAAAAAAAAGTCGGTTTGAACCAGCGCTTATAAACGCTTCGGTTCTCTATATCCCAGCACATTCAACTGTATGTCAGGGATTTTACTTTTTGGCAAAATTACTGCCAAATTGATTTAGCTAATAAAACTATGTAGTCTTTAAGCTTTGAGTATCTTCATCATACTTCCCTTTTATTTTGCATTCAAAACTATTTATACTAATTTTATTTACTAATACTAACTTAAAATTTTAGGGGCTCCAATAATTACAGTGGCACAAAATTGCGCTTGTATTTGTGACCCGTGGGATTTTATTATATCCCACAAAAAATCCAATGGTCTGAATTGGATTTGCCCAAGAAATTGCCATGTAAGCAAATTCTTGTCCGTCCATGGCTTGCATTTGAAAATGCAGTTTCATTTCTTATCCAACGGGAATTTGAGTAAGCGTAAAGCAAAACGTCACATGCTTGGCTGTCTGGCTGCAGTATATCAGCAGTGACTTTATTTAGTAACCTTGAAATGAAATGTGATAGGTTTTTGTGAATGAAGCTATTTTACTTTATTGGTGCTTTAGGTCAGTGTGTGTTTGAAAGAATTGTAGCACATGGTAGGATTTCTGTTTGCGATTGATTACGATTTACATTCAGGCGCTGTATGGATTTAGTTAATTTGCATTTGATAAATGCACAGGGGTGGAATATGCGATGTGCCAGGTTATCGCAAAGGGGCGGAATGTGCAATGTACTAAATCATCACAGAGGTATGCCGAAGTGTGTTAGGTACTAAACAAATAAAGTTATCAGATCTTCCCTAGTTTTTAAATGAACGAAATTTTTTTGTTACTTTTTTATGTTTACGAAGTACAACATAAGAAATTAAAAAAAACACTCAACATCTACGAAAAATTTAATTAAGTTCTATTCTTGCGCATGTAATTTCATTACTTGAAATTTTGAATTTTGCCCAAAATATGGTTTTATTTAATAAATTAGATTTTTAAAGTTTCTAGCTTGCTCCCAAAAACTCTAAGCAGCTAAAATTTGCACCGTTTAGAATACAGTGAAAAAGGTATATTTACACAACGAACATTTATGTTAATTTATAGAATGTAAACTAAATATAGCATCAAAATCTTTTTTCGACTATGTTGGATTTTGCATAAAAACTGCAACCTTTCCTTGAGTGAATTGAATTATGGAGGCTAGTAATGCCTTAATTTCTTATCTTGTATTAACACTTTTGGCCTATACTTTAAATTTAATTCGTAAATTACATTCAAAAAATATCTATTTACTATTTGATATAAAACCTGGTTTATCTTATATTTAAAGGTTATCATTGGCAAGACACTTTCGAACGAAAGTAAAAGTAGATCTATTGTACAAAAAATCGCTCTTCAAATAAATTGCAAGCTTGGTGGTTCCCTATGGAGTGTTAAAATTCCGTTCAAGAATGTAATGATTTGTGGAATAGATTCATATCACGACGCAGCACAAAAAGGAAATTCTGTATCAGGTAAAAAACATATGCCTAGTTATCGACAAACTTAAAATAGAATTTTTTTTCAGCATTTGTTGCTTCACTAAACTCAACGTTTACAAAGTGGTATAGTAAAGCAGTTATTCAAAGTAAAAGAGAAGAAATCGTAAATGGATTGTGTTCATCTTTTTTATCAGCTCTATTTGCATATGATTCGGAAAACGGAAAACTGCCTGATAGTGTTATAATATTTCGGTATGTACATATGATAAAAATTATAACAAAAACTTCATCTAAACCAGCCATTTCCTGAATATGTCACATTTGGCACATTGCTTACCATGATGTAAAAACTCAAAAAATTGAATTTCTATATATCAAAGTAATCGTTACCATACCCACGAACTACTTGCTGAATGTTGCTGATTTGCCCACTTCGGCGTTGCTGTAATAACGTAATAATAATGTAAAAGTCGTTGTTTAGATTTAAATAAAACATACATATGTGCTTTTCAATAGAACTGATACTCCAAATCTATTTGTTATTCCTAAAATTTATTTTACAAATTTGCAAAAACTTTTACCACAACGAATGGTGATATCATTTTTATAGTAGAGTTTTCCGTTGAATCCGAATATCTTAATATTTTTTTTTCGATTGGCCCCAATTTTCCATATACATAAATGGCAGAATTCAAAAAATGCACTGTTGAGAGCACATACTTCATATACTTAAATACTTGCAATAACTTTAATTGCCAGCCAATCTATTCAAAATGTTATATGCATATGTTATAGAAAAGAGTAAGACAAATATTTTAAAATATGCTACGTCACTGATATGGCTGTTATGATCGAAAATAGGTACGAAAATTCCGTTCTCATCCTTTGCATCTTTGAAGCTCTACAGAATTCACCCATTGAATTATGACCAATAAAAAAATATTAAAAATATTTAATTTTCCTCAACTAATATAAATACCGTAGAATTTTTTGCTTTTTTTATTGAAACATGTATTCTGGATATTTTTAAAGAGTTGTGCTTAGAAGAATTTTATATTTTTTGTTTCCACCTCTAGATTTTAGGATTTCATTAATTCTGCTCGTCATATTGCAATACACTTGACTATTATTTCATTTAAAGATGAATCAATTATTTCAGACAATGCGAGTATTTTCTCGCAATTGAGCTATGGTGTTATTTCTCCGTCTGTAGACTGAGAAGCAATTCTCAATTGCATTTAAGTCCGTCGAATTGCCCGACAAAGGCAAAACTTCTAAATTTAAAGAATTCACGACGTTAATACTGGCTCTGGACGTATAGTAAGGCTGTTTCAAGGCTATGTTTCAAAGTAGAGCATCAAAACATTTCTCAAAATGTTAATGTACTGTTTATGACTTTATTGTTGTATCAAAAAAAAAATTATATCGACCCTGATTCTTATGCGACTCTAAATCATAACAGACGATCTCTTGAGGCCTTCTTCCAGCAAATCTAACCCTTTGGGATACTGGTTCCTGCCGGCACTAGTCGCTAAATATGACCTTTAAAATAAAAACATAAATTATTCAAAATAAAATTTCTGAGAATTTTACGTTGAGTTCATTGAATTTAATTAAATTAAAGTTATTCTATTATTCACTATATCCCAGTAGTCGTTGGGAGCGTTACGAGGGATCCGAGCATAATACAACCTCCGTTTGCACATAAAATTTGTAAGTTATGGCTTTTTTGCAGGACGTCGGCATATCAAGCCATATTCTTTGAATCGGCGTCGCAATGCATTGAACGATATGTCGACCCAAGGTTCGTTGAGGTCATTCAGTACTGATTTCGTTGGCACTTCGTTCCATTATGGCTTTCTGCACATTTTTTGGTCAGTTTTTGGAGTTTGATTTCTACAAAACTTACCTTTAAACAAGTTCTTTCGTTAATGATAAGCAATCGACACGTAGTGCAATTTCTAATTACACGTTTTGTTAATAAGAAATATATGACAAAGTGACAAATCCCGCTTGGACAATAAAATATGTACACTTTGTGTTTACATACATTGTAAACAGTGTTGACGCAGCGCTATTTTACGTGAGTTTATCTACTGGCCGTCAATGGTATAATTAGCGCTGCGATCGCTTCGGGTCTCCCACGACTTCGACAAGTCCGCCATCAACATTGATTTTCAACAAGTAAACCCGAGCGACAGCGAACTAATAAATCAAAAATAAATTAAAAAGACAAAGAACCACGAAGACAACAGAGATTCACAAATTCAACACAAGGAAAACAAATCACATATCAACACAAAAACATCCACCAGTAGCACAATGTTGGACCCACAAACCAACATATAGTTTTCAATGTTGGAAACATAGACGGCAGCGGTGGAATCAACATATTATCATTTCGTAATTAGTATAAAATTGAAACCATTTGTTTTCTTTTTCTTACACAATAAAATTTATAACGATTAAGAAAATACACTAATCCATTTTAATTCATTTGATTACCTATAGTTACTCCACCCTTTCACCTAAACACTTTGAGTAAATAATATTTTAGTGTGTATAAAAGCAAAAATTTTTGTGAACCATAAATTCAAAGTGCAGCTTTGGAATTTTTCTGTAAAGGTTTGTAGAAAAAGTTTTATTTTGAGACCGATATTTAAGGATTTTGCATTTAAGATGTGTCGCGGTATACTTTGCACTTCAGAACCAAAGCGTCATGCTCTTAAGTTTCGTGGCGAAGAAAATGGATATAGAGGTATAGCTAAAATTATTGGACGCTCTTAAAACTATGTGGTTAATGCCTAAAGAAAAAATAAATTTAAAAAACGAGGAAAAGCAAAAAAAGCCACCCAAGTGATGATCATCACATAAGGATAAATCCCAAAAAGGATTAGAGGGTAAGGTTCCACTTCTTCGTAAGAAAACAAATGAGGAAAATGATTTGCCAAAAATCATACTTCATGGTTTGGAGAAGAAGGAACCAACAAATAGAGATAAATGCTATGGAGTGACGAAACTAAAACTAATTTGTTCCCCAGTGATGCTGCAAGGAATGTTTGTCGTCCAAAAGGGAAGGAAGTCGACCAGCGCTACACACAGAAAACCGTAAATCATGGTGATGGCAACATAATGGTTTGGAGATGGTTTTCTTACTATGGTGTGTGTCCCATTTTCCGTATTCAGGATACTATAGCCCAATTTGAATACCAGCAGGATAATGACCCCAATCACTCTTGGAAGTTGGTCAAAGCTTGGTTTAGGGGCCACAATATTGGATGGTTGTCATGACCCTGTCAATATCCTGATCTCAACCCGATGGAGAATCTTTGGTCTGAGTTGAAGAAATGAATTTAGAATCAAATATTCTAAAACATGGACGATTCGTGGCAAAAAGTGCAACAATCATATCACCATATCCATTTGGAGGCATACCAAGATTTGGTTGTGTCTATGCCTAGGAGGCCATTTTGAACAATAATAGTGGTTATGCAGGACACTGCTTTGTAACAAACTGAAACATTCTCAAAACTGTTAATATGATATTGATTATTTTTTTTAGAAACATGGAAAGTGTACCTATATACAGGGTGTTTTTTTTATAGGTTTGTTTTTCGAATAAAGATAAAACTGGCATTTTATGGTCAAATCTGGCAACTCTAATGTCATTTATGTTCAGTTTGGTTTGCCATTTCATCATGAACAGGTTGACAAAAGAACAACGCTTGCAAATCGTGCAAATTTATTTCGAAAATAATGGTTCAGTTCGCGAAGTTTACCGCAAGCTCCGTCCATTTTATGGTCGACATAATCGTCCATCAGAGCAATTAATTCGGTTAACCATGGATCGTTTTCGCACTACGTTTACTCTATGTGATAATACGCATCCGCAGAGACGTCGAACAGTGCGCACCGAAGAAACAATTGCCGCTGTAGAGCAAAATGTTGAAGAGGACCCGAATGAATCGATTCGCCACCGTGCACAGCAATTGGAGCTTTGTCCATCAACTTTATGGAAGATTTTGCGCAAAGATCTTGGCTTGCGACCTTACAAGATCCAGCTTGTGCAAGAATTAAAGCCGCGAGACCATGCAATGCGTCGTGATTTTGGTGTATGGGCCGAAAATGAGATTGATCTCGATGCTGATTTTCATCGCAAAATTTTGTTCAGTGATGAGGCTCATTTTTGGTTGAATGGCTACGTCAACAAGCAAAATTGCCGCATTTGGAGTGAAGAGAATCCACATGAGACCCTTGAGACGCCATTACATCCACAAAAACTGACTGTTTGGTGTGCTCTATGGGCTGGTGAAGTCATTGGGCCATACTTCTTCCGAAATAATGCTGGAGAGTCAGTTACCGTTAATGGAGACCGGTATAGAGCCATGATAACCGACTATTTTGTTCCCGAATTGGATGGCATGAATGTGGATGAGTTGTGGTTCCAACAAGACGGCGCTACATGCATTCGATGAGCGCATAATTTCGCGGAATGGACCTGTCAATTGGCCACCAAGATCGTGTGATTTGACACCATTGGATTATTTTCTTTGGGGATATGTGAAGTCGCTCGTCTACGCCAACAAACCAGAAACGTTAGGGGACTTGGAAGCCAACATTCGTGGCGTTATTGCCGACATACGGCCCCATATGCTCGAAAAAGTGGTTCAAAATTGGACCTGTAGAATTAGCTTTATTCGAGCCAGCCGCGGCGGCCACATGCCCGAAATCATATTTAAACATTAATGGCATAAAATTATCCTTCCAATAAAGCCAAATTGATGCACATTAAAACGATTTTCTTGTGTTTTATTTCAATTCGAAGCTCTATACCTCTAAAAAAAACACCCTTTATATGACCAGATGTAAATACTACGACGAATCCAATAAATTTATATAAGATATTTTGTTTGTTTTTTTTTTAATTCAAATTTTTAATTTTTCCAAAAACTCAAACTTCATAATCTTTACCAATTTATTTCAAAATAAAATGTATATAATAAGGTATTTTTAAAAAATTCACTGAAACTCTGGTGTACCTATTTACTTTTCTAGCTGTGTAGTAACGGATTAATTTTTTTCGGCCGTTTTCCGTATGAAATGGCGTCCCCAAAGTCATTCACGACTTTGATATTTTGCAAACTCTACCATTACATCACATTTTTTGCAATCTCATGCTTATGGTTGTATCATGGAAAAATTCATTTGCAGGCAAGTCGTATCCTTGTGAGTTTGGATCAAGCATTCTTGCTGCTAAGCGGATTGGCTTTAATGCAAAGTGTTTGCGTTCTGATAATTTTTCTCAGAGCATCATCATTGTGCTCGTCAATATTAAAAAATAGCACTAACTCACAAAAATTTTTCTGATTGTTTTTTTTAACTAGCTAAAAATAAATTAACTTTTTTCGAAATTTTATTTGTTTTTAGTCGACTGTTATTATTATTAATTAATTGAACATTATTTGATCGAACTGTACAGTTTTAGTAGAAAACGATATTTTATGTGAAATTTCACAAATTGGTCAATGCTTTTTAACAAACATGACAGAGACAACAAATGGAAAATTTTAACTTGGTAATTGGTGACATATGTTTCGGCTATTACCACATATATACATATTCACATACATGTATGCATAGCATCATAGCATACATCATCAGACCATTTTTTGGTTAATTTGTACACGGATTTATTTCTGCTAAGACTGTACGAACAGAGGCACGATAAAGTAATACTTTTGCATGACAACGCTAGGCCTTACGTTGCTAAACCAGTGAAAACATACTTGGAAACTCTCAAATGGGCAGTCCTACCTTACCCGCCGTATTCCTCAGATATTGCCCCGTCAGACTACTACTTGTTCCGTTCAATGGCACATGGTCTGGTTGATCAGCAGTTCAACTCCTATGAAGACCTCAAAAAATGGCTTGATTCGTGGATAGCCTCAAGAAAGATGGGGAAACTGTAACTATTTTTTGACAATAAAGTTGCATTTTCTAACAAAAAACAGCGAAAACTTAGTTGCGCACCTAATATTTAAAAAAATGAAAAAATCAATTTTTGCACTCAGCAGAAACTAACATTTTCTAAGAGTGTTCACAATATTTAAAAATTTGTAAAAAACAATATAAAAATAAAATTTGTACACTTAAAAAAATCAAGTAAATGGGTGGAAGAATTTTGAATTAATGTGATGTTGCATTTGGCTCTGAAAATTGGCGTGCAAAAAATTCAATTTGGCAATTAGAAGTGAATCGTCGGCAATAAGATGTGATGGGACTGTGGAAAGCTGTTTCATGCTGTGCAAAAATTCTCAAAACTTGATAAATATTCAATTGATCTAATTAATTCAAACGAAATGATGAAATACATGTGTCATGTCTGTCTTGCATACATTCATAATTTCGATCGTAATCTTAAGGAGATGCGCGGTAAAATTATTAAGAATAGAAATAAAATGACGCATTAAAAATAAGTGAAAAGAAATTTGAGCAATTTATAAGTTCCGCGAAAGAGACATTTATGACAGGCATCAGGAAAATGAAACACATGCGAGAAAAAATGGAAATGAGCTTAAGAAATGTAAGAACAAAATAAAACTCTATTAGAATCTAGTGAAAAATTTACGAAAAACATTGAAAGCAATGTTAATGAAAGCGAAAAAATGTCTGAACAGGTGAAGACAGCAATGTGAGCAAAACAAATAAATTATGTTCGGAAACTGTCAAAAAAAAAAAAGAGTTGCTACAAATATGCAAACAATTCCCATTAATTGTTAAACAAAAAGATTATCAAAATGGTGATGAAACCCAGAAAGGTTCAAATAAACATGTTGATGCCAAAGATTTGAGTATACATGATAAGCGAAGCGGAGTTATGATTATTGCTAGTAAGAGCAAAGATGAACGTAAAAAAATAAAACATTTATTTGAATCATCCATCAAAGATAAATATGAAATAAAAATACGAAAAGCTTTTAATCCCAGGTTCACTAATACAAATATGACTTTTAAACATGAACAATCTTTAATAGGGAAGTTACGCAAGTAAAATAAGATAATCGAGCAAGTGAATTTAAATTAATAAATCGTAGCAAAACAAAACGCAATATCGTTTCATGCAAATATTAAAAGAGACATGGACTCTTTCGTATAAGTTCTTGCTGCTAAAAAGTTATGTATTGGATGGGAAGATGCCGAGAAGCCATCATGTAGATGACATTGAAATAATACGCTGCTTTAACTGCGGAGCCTATGGACTTAAATATATCACAATGTATAAAGTTTCATGGAAACCATAGGAAAAAAGATTGCACTCAAACTGTGATAAAAATAAATTTTTAAATTGCATCCGAGCTAATGAACGTTTTAGCCTGGAACTAAATGAGGATCACGAAACGCACTGGCGAGATTGTCCGGTGTATTAAATAAAGTTGAAGCAAAGAAGAAGGCTATTGAATATTAGCAATTAAACGATATAAACGGTTTGTGTGCAAATATACAGGGTATAGCTAATAATCAAACTGAATTGGAGCCAGTGATGGAAAATTGTAACCTTGATTTAATAATTCTCACAGAAACTCATAAAACTGAAAATACTCCACATATTGCAACTGAAGTAATGAATTACAAATCAGTCAAATGTCTGAACAGGTGGAGTAAACGCGTACGTTAAAAAGAAAACAATAATAGTGAGAGTGTATGAAAAAGATGTAGAATCGCAATATGATGTACTGCAGTTAAATGTAAACTAAATACGTATGAAATTGTCATAGCAGGAGTGTATAGATTGCCTTCGAACAATAATGAAACAGAATTCTGTAACATATTTACTGAGTGCTGCGAAATTTTAACAGAATTATATAAAAAATTTATAGCAGCAGGTGATTTCAACATCGGCAGGCTGAGAAATACTACATATAAACGTGAAATTGAAAGTGCAATAAATGATTATGGTCTGAATTCAGCTTGATTATTTGCAAATACTTAGTTACGTATCACACACGAATATCTCCAAACACGAGAACACTGATCGACCTAGACAACTAATATACATAAAGTAAAAACTGATATAACCTAATCTCAAAATATCCGATCACGAAACTATCCTGATCAAAGTGAAATGTGATAAGCAAAACAGAGTCTGTGACAAAAAACAAACAAAATTTTTAAATTATATAATAATAAAGATTTATTTAATAGACAGCTAAGTTACCAAAATATTTATTTAAGTGCAGTAAATGATATTCAGAAAAAGGCAATAAAAATAGAAAGTGCAATAAGATCCGTGATATCTATGAATTTGAAATCAAAAAATAAAAATAGTATTAATACAAATAAATGGTTCAATAATCATTCAAAAAACTTGAAAAGAAAAAAACTGAGGCATACAAGAGAACTAAATTAATTAATACACTTGAAAAATGGGTTGAATAGCGACATCTCAGAAACTTATATAAGGCTGAAACCAATAACGCCAAAAACAATTACATTAAAAATCATATTCGTAAACCAAAAGAAATGTGGGGAGAAATAAAAAAACCTTGCCTTTAAAAAACCGTTAAATAAACCCTATGCTATAATGTATGTTATGACTGACAAATTTGCTTAATAAATATTTTATTGAAAGTGTTAAAAAAAGAAACGAATCTCTTAAAAACATTGAATATAAAAACTGCATTCCACAAGCGACAACTAGATTTCAATTTCGAGAGGCTTTAATTTTCGAATTGAAAATTATATGCAAATCTCTTAAGAACAACGTAGATTTTGATAAAATAAGCCCGAAAATAGTATTAGACCAATGAATTCTGGTCGGGCTAGCGATCCAATGTATAATAAATGAATCTTTAAGGGCACGTGTGTTTCCTGAGGCTTGGAAAGATTCCATGGTTACACCAGTAGAAAAAATACAAAACAAACGAATTTGAAGAGTTCAGGCCCATAAATCATAAATGTCCTAAAGATATTAGAGAAAATATTAGAAAGTGTAAAGAAAAATCAATTTGAGGATTACTTAGAAAAAAATGGTTTATTTACAAAGTTTCAATCCAGGTTTAAAAAAAACTCACGCGAAACTGCAGTCAATAATATAGTTTGTGAGTGGAAATACTACACATAAACGTGAAATTGAGTAAAAAAATGAAAACTATTGCACCTTTCCTGGACTTAAGAAGAACGTTGCGAAAGCAACGAACAAAATTTAATGATAGCGTATCTGAGTGTATGGATGTAAACCTTGGTGTGCCTCAGGGAACTAAACTATTCTTGGTGCTCTCCTCTTTATAATATAGTGTCGGACAAAACATTGGACTGAATATACATTTTTGTTAAACCTCTTAAACATCAAAGTTAAACATGAAAAATGTACTTATATTCAAAATACATACTTTATTCTTAAAAGAGACGTGATTTTTTTACTATTATTCAAAATTCAAACTTTGCTATGAAAAAACCAAAATATGTCAAAAATTCACGCGACAAAACATATTGGACTGAACATTGCGATAAATACTTTGTATAATTTCCATTGCTTTAAGAACGGCAGGTCATCTTGGCATGGAAGCAATGAAGCTGTCTATTGACGTTTTTCCAAAAGCAAACCAAGCTTCTTTCAAAGCACCAAAAAGTGTTTTCTTATCTCCTACACTTTCTCTTTTGATCCTTTTATTGACTATTTTCCAAAGATTCTGGATTGGGCTAAGGTCTCGAGATTGTGCTGTTCACTTCATAACATGAATTCCTTCCTTTTAAACCAATCTTTCAGCTACCTTGAGGTATGTTTTGGATCGTTGTCCTGCTGAAATTGCCATAAAAATGGCATATTCCACTCTGGATGAGGAGGTATCACACTTTGTAGGATTTCTTAGTAATTGAACCTATTCATAATGCCATCTATTTTTTGAAAGAGCCCCAAACCATTTTCAGGAAAGCAACCGCAGGCCATCACATTTCCTCCCCGTGAGTTACAGTGCCTTGACAGTAGCTCAGTAGCTGACAGTATTCTTCAAACTCTGGACTTAAATATAAGCAGTCGAACTGTACAGCGAAGAGCATGTGCTGCTGGACTTAAAAGTGAACAAAAATGAATGAAATTTTCTGAGATGATACTCCTGAATGTTCTGAAAACTTTGAACCTAAAAAGACTGAAATCAGTTCAAATTTTATTCTCTTGCTCTCATTCTCAATGTTTCAATTTACATTACCTATCATAAATCTTAGCTTTAAATGCTTGTAAAATCAAATGGGGTGAAAAAACATGGATAAAATTTTCCTGGATGTTTTAAAAATTTTGAGCCTATAAAGGCTGAAATCGGTGATGGAGTATTTGGGAAATTGATGTTTTTTTGAAAATGTCAAATTTTTTATCTTTCAGCACATAGAAAACGTTTAGGCCTTTAAACTTTTTTTTTAAGCAATAATATGGGTCAAAAAAATTTTATCGAATTTTTTTATATCTTCTACATAATAGACCAATCACTGAAAAAAGTTTCAGCCTATTTAAAAAACATGAGGGTAATGATAGGCCCATTATAGATGGAATGACCCATGTATGAGATCAATCTTTAAAACCAACAGATACACACCAATCACTTCCATGCTGAATACCTTAAAATGGCTAAATATTGCACAAAACTTAAAGCTAAATACACATTAGTACTGCTCATTGCATACCGCCATTTTTTTATGTAACTGAAGAAATGAATAAAGCGAAGCAAGTGGCGAGTGTTCGTTTGCCTGTGAAACTAAGAACTTATGGTCTTTGGATTTTTAAAATTAATAAATTTTTTGGATGTACTCAAAAGCTATTGCGACTAAACATTTGGTGCCGAAACCCGGGAGCATAGGCTCTCACGAAAATTAAAGAAAAATAACAAGAAGTGTGAAACATTAAAAACATTTTTCAAAAAGCTTACGCTCGAGTAAAATAAGAATTTGATGAACATTCTCGTGCTAAAGTCTTAAAAATACAAATTACTGCGTAAATAGTTGAAATTTTGATGCCAAATATGTGCTCCACATATCTACATATGGTAAATTGTAAAACCTGTAAAGCAACGACTCCCCGCTTCTCTAACCTCAAAAATTGTAACGTGCAATTTCGCAGTTGAAGTCGCTAGCCGCACGTCAGCAGCGGACATAATATTACAATTTTTTAGCGACATAATATACGCAACTTATTGAGGACCTAAAGCAAAACACATATCGCAAACGATTGACACACTCATTTGGCATGTGTTACATAGATGACGGCTTATTTTTTTGCAAAAATGCATTAAATGCAAGAAACAGCTAAGTAGTTTCGAACGGGACGTTGGTAGCAAAACAAATAAGGGCGATAAATTGACATTTATTAAAATAAATTAGAGTTAAAATTTTAAAAAAACTTGTAAGTCGATCGCTGGGTTAGCGGACCGCAATTGTATACATGTGTAGTGTACTCCTAAAGTCACTATTACCATCACTAATACCTTCTTTTAAAATAAATTATATTTCTCACTAAAACACTAACATAACCACCAACAAAAACAATAAAATAAAATTTATGGCAATTCATAAACAATTGCAACTTTCCCACCAAATTCAAAGTAAACAAACTTTAACTTAGAATTCCAAATTCTCCAATTTCAAATACAATCAAAAATAAACCAAATTCAAGTAGACAAAAATAAATCCAAGTAAAATACTCAAATTCAAAAATAATAATTTTCCTTTGATTTATTTTCAACCCCTTTGATTTGTACTGTTTACTCTTCTAATAAACAGCCCAAATACAAGCAACAACAACAATAATATGCCATTTGAATGCACTTGCAAAGCGATAGAGCGAGAAATAAGCGTGTTATGTTACGCTAGTGCCAATGATACTTTTAAGTCAAGGCCAATATTTTGGAGCATTTGTTGTGATTGGTGCATTGGATTACTTTATGGGAAAATTAAAAATTTTTATCGACCAAAATGAACTGATTGCCGATCAGGAAGAAGGGAGGAGGAGTAAGTAAAATACTGGTATAAATAATGTTAAGAAAATACTTGTAAATTTTGTATAAAACCTTTTAAATTTGGTAAATAAAATCTGAATTAATTTGAAACAAAAATTGAGCGTTTCGCTTAAAGTATTTAAAATAATTTTCAAAAAAAGTTCGTCGTAAAGCCACACCACTTTGGCGCGGTGCGCCTTAATACACTTATTTTTTTTTGAAACTTCCCCACATGGCGATCCTGCCAAATACGAACTGGACAAACACACCACAACCGATCGATGCACCGTTGGAACATCTAGAAGAAGAAGCATATTATCCTCAACAACTGAAGACAACAACTCAAAATCCAACAACATACGTGCCAACATCAAGAAAAGCTGGCTCAAAGCCGATTAAACACAAGATAAATAATAATTAAAAATAATTCTTAATTTTTCACCAACATTTAAACCAAACAACAAACCAGATGTCACACCAAACATATAAATCAGAGGAAGATCGCTATGATGAACTTTTTAACTCAACAATAGAGCAACTACAATTAAACACATCATAGATAATTTAAAACAAGTCAAATTACTAAAAAAAAAAATCCAGATCCCGCAGAAGAAATCAAAAACAAAATCGCTTGCATATATATACCGAATGATAAATTGGGACAAGGAACCAACGGTGGACGATTACAACAACGATTCTACAATAGAACTGGAGACATATCTGATGATCCGGCAGTCCGACAATTAAATGATACCAAAGCTACCAACAACAATACTAAATCTAACAATGTGGGTCACCAAAAACTCGGACCAGATTACAATCAACGAGAACATCGAGAACAACATCGATTCGGTAGTCACAAGAACTGACGTAAGGGCAATCACAACAACAGCGGTTGTTACAATCATTTTAATTTTTATTTTTCTTTACATAGCATATAAAATAAATACGTATTGCAAAAAGTATGTACCTAAACATACAAATAGAATTCAAAATGCATAAATAAATTTACACAAAAACATTTAAAATTTTTCTTCATAATTTATGGAAAATCTAATAGAAATTGTGAAAGAAGTTCAAAAAATTTATATTAACTTAAAAAAAACACCAAACAGAAAATATAAGAAAGAAACAGGCTCAAATTATATTACTTAGAAAGATACAAAGCTCATTTTGATGATATAGTGAAAAACTTAAAGAGTTTAGAAGCACATAGATTAACTAAACAATTCTATATTTTATTAAAAACAACGTGGGAACTTTTATCAAATCACGAGGTAGAACAAAATTCAAATATGCCTGACGTAGGCTTCGATTTAGGGTTAGTTTTAAAAACTATACAAATTTTTAATGGAAATTATAAAGAACTTAATTCTTTTCTAACTATTGTCGAATTAATTTATGACACCTATTCAACAAAAAATAAGAATAAATTAATACTTCTAGTGGTCAAGGTTAAATTAGCCACGAATTTTAAAACAACCTTAGGTTTCACGACTGCAATAGACACATTTGCTAAATTACGATCAGCACTAAATAAATCTTATAAAACTAGTTTGACACCAACACAGATACATCTCGTCTTTAACACAAAGAAATAATACAGTAACAAACTTTAAGGACAAATTATTAACATTAGTATCTGAACTAAATAATTTACAAATAAACGAATTACCAACAGATGCTACTGATACACAAATAAATTTAATAGTAACATTAAACGATAGTTATGCATTAACCATTTTCAAAAATGGACTTAATGACGATTTAAGAAATACAATATTTGCATCACAACCAAAGAGGAGAGGCAGAACAGAGGCAACGACTTTAGCTCTAGAACTGGAAAATAACAAAACAAATAACCAATTAATGCATTTTAGGACAAACAATAAATCATACAACAGACAACAAAACAACATTAATACAACTATTCGCAACAATTATAACAAAATGCAAAATGACAGGAATAACAGCAACTCATATAATAACAGACAGCGAAATAACAGAAACTACAATATTAGTCAAAACAATTCACAACGATACAATGATAATAACTATAACAGGCAAAATCGTAATATTGACAACAATAATAGAAACGATAACTCAAACCGAAGGAACTCCAAAAATAGAAATTTTAACAACAAAAATAGAAACCGGAAAAATCATAACAGAATGTACTTTGTCAATAACAATACACAGGAAAACGAGAATTGCTCGGAGGTCACAGCAGAAGATCTTCCGGGACAGCAAAATTAAAGATTTACAATATCTCGGATAACAGTACTAATTACATTATAGTTAAATGTACAAATTCTAAAAGAAATTTAAAATTTCTTGTCGATACAGGTGCAGATATTTCTATCAGTAAACTAGAAAATATAACAAATGAGACGCAATTGATGATGGAACAAAAATGTAAACTAACAGGGACAACAGCGGAGGAAATCTTAACTTTGGGATCTGTAAAATTAGGACTAAATTTTCAATGCAATATTATAGGACATTATTTTCATGTAGTCGACAGCAATTTCCCAATTGACACAGACGGAATTATAGGAAGAGACTTTATCTAAATATATGTGTAAAGTCGATTATGAGACACAGACTTTAACCATAATAATAGGAAACAGATGTTATAATACCACTATATTTCAGGAAGAACACTTGTGACATTATACGAATACCTCCAAGGACGAAAGTAATTCACCCAATAAAATTAGAATTAGAACAAGATAGTGTAATACTAAATGAAGAAATTCAACCAGAAGTATTCCTTGCAAATTCAATAGTACCAGCAAATGGTAAATGACAAATAAAAAATCCTAAATACAACTGAATCAAAAGTAATAGTAATAAATTCACTCCAAAATTTAAACCATTATCCAACTACTATAAAGCTTATTTTCAAATTACTAATTTTTGTAATTTTAATTTTTAATTTAATATTTTTGTAAATTCAAATAATGTTTTTCTTGTTGTAAGTTTTTGATATTAACCAAAAATTTATAATGAATTTTAATTTTATATGAATTTTTTTTAATGTAAATTTTCGTTAACAGTGTGATGTGAATATTCAATAAAGTTGTTTGACATACCCCTGAGGATGCTTAAAACCCATAAGCGAAACGTCGCGTGAACAAATGAATTTAACATTGTTTTATTCATAAAATCAAAATTGACCTAACAGCCTGTTTTTCAACAAAGAAAAACCTTTTCAATTTATAAAATCAAATATATTGGTCAGATATTCTCCAACTACTTTTACTTTAGACCAGACACAAAGCGAGACGAAAAGAGATTTAAAAAAGTTTTGGAAGAATTAGACATAGCACCAAACCACCCATTTACCAATATATTTAGAAAATACCAAAACATTTTTCAATTAAAAGATGAACAATTAACTATAAACAATTTTTAAAATTTTTTTTTTTGATTGGACAGATAAATGTCAGACAGCTTTTGAAACGTTAAAACAAAAATTAATAGAACCACCTATAAAGCAAGCTGCGCAACTCAACAATTTGGTTGAGAAATTTTGGCAGATGGAGCAAATATCGGTGAAGTCAATATTTTGGACCGCAGAAGAAAAAAAGTGCGAGCGTGACTGGTCGTTTCATCGTGAAAATACATTTTAAAAGAAATAAAAATGTTCTGGGCGATTCATATCGTATTGTGGAACGAAAATTTTTTGCACTTCACCGTAGACTCGATAGAGATCCAATAATGAAAATAGGGTACTTTAAGTTTATGGAGCAGTGTATGCAACTCGCACACAGACGAGGCCGATGTGCAAAATATCAAATACTTTGCTCCTCATTAACATGAACTGCGACCGGAATCTACAAGCACTAAATTACGCGTAGTTTTCGATTGCATCTGTAACACCAGTTCTGCGATTTCACTCAATGACGTAATGATGGCAGGTCTTGTAGTCCAATATGATCTACTATAAATTGTTTTACGCTGTCGCTGTTTTAAGTACTCACTCACTGTAGACTTCACCAAAATGTATCGACAAATTTGGGTAACAGGCGATGACGCAAATTACCAATCAATTTTGTGGCGGTCCTCGAGTGAAGAAAATTTCAAAGTATGGGTCACTGGCTGAACTTAACTGTCATTCAACAACATTTTTGGAAAAAGTGGTCCAATGAATACTTACACGAATTGCAGCAGAGAGTAAAATAGACTGGCAGACGACGAAACATCGAAGGAGACCGACTTAGTTTTAGTTGCAGAAGACAACTTACCACCAAAGCAATGGCTAATTGGTAGGGTTATCCAGACGGTAGCACATACGGCAGGATGTGTGCGTGTAGCAGATGTGAAGACGAAGAATGGTGAAATTCGAAGAGCCATACACAAACTAGCACCAATTCCCAAACCAGATTGAATTTCGTTGATGTTGACACATCAAAGGGACCGGAATGTTAGGAATCTAATCTTTTGTTATTATTATTTGACTTACAATTCCTTGAATTAAATTTAGATTTGATTTAACCTTTAATTTAAATTAGTTGACAACTTTTAATACTGCCGATTGCATAGCGGCATTTTTTTATGTAACTGGAGCAATGAATAAAGCGAAGCAAGCGACGAGTGTTCGTTTGCCTGTGAAAATAAGAACTTGTGGTCTTTGGATTTTTAAAATTAAAACTTTTTATATGCACGCAAAAAGTATTGCGACTAAACAAAAATATTTGTAAAATGTGTCTTTTAAATGAAATCGGATATCTTAAAATTAAATCATAGTATATTATCCTAAATTTCAAAATTTTTTTGTGAATTCAAAGCAGTGTTAATGCTAGTAAAATATTGTTAAAAAAAAGAAAATGTTGCAATAAAAAAAATTTTAGATTCCGTGGAATTAATTTCATTAGATGCAGAATAAAAAATTTCCCAAATTTTTGCATCGGAAATTATTCAATGAGTAGATACTGTATATCTGAAACCAGTTATACGGGGGAGAAAAAATTTGCCCGCCTATCTTATAGAAAATTTCATTGTTAACATTTTGAGCATACATCGTCTGTCGAAAAGTAATAATGTGTATCAATACTAAAACCATTTTTTTTATAAAGACAAATTATGTTTCAAATCGATCAAGGCAAACTCCATCAATGTCATCAATTTGCTTAAAATTTCCAGGTATCATTCTAAGCACATTTTTCAAAGTTATCGTGATTTAAACATTGTATGATAAATTAAAAAATATGAAAAAAAATTCTGAATCAACTTGTTTTTCAAAGCGTCGGTATTTCCTACATAAATAATGGGTTTTCATAATTTGTTTTGTTTAAATTCTTCATTTTTTTATGGGTTTTATGAAAAGATAACGATAAGTGCAAAATAATTTGTATTGTTGTTCATATCGTAAACCAGAGACGTTTCCTTCAAATCAAAAAATTGGACATTTTGAAAAAAAGTCCTTACAGAGATTTTTTTGATATTTTTCATTTCAATATACAAAGTTCAAACATGTTGGAAACTATAGATGTGGAGTGATTTTTCAAACAAAATTTCTGTAATGAGAAACAACCGTTAAGAGCTGTTTATTGTAACATTTTTTTTGTAGTTATAACTCTCAAAGAAATCTTTATTTGTCTATTTAATCATAAAATTCATAGTCATAAGGAAGATAATATTTCCTGTCAAAAACTTTGAAATGTATACAGATGATCTGCCATAGAGAACTTTAAACGTAGATATATAAAATTCTCAACCTACCAATCATACGATATGCACGCAATATTAAGTTTCAATTGTTTTTCAGAGATGGTGTTGGTGAAGGTCAACTACAAATTTGTTTGAACTATGAAATACCACAACTGCTTGCCGCCTGTCAAAAAGGATTTCCAAATTTTTCTTTAAAGATAACCTTCATAGTGGTTCAGAAAAGAATAAACACACGGTATTTCTCTGTAAGTAAGATTTTGATTTTTCATATTTTTTGTAGGAAACTGTTTAAACGAGCGGTAAAAAGCTTTTTGAATTGTATTAGAACTATTTGACTAGTGGTATGTGAGTGGTAAAATAAGTGGTTGTAAGCGGCCAAAAATTAATTCGGGCAGTGAAGAATGAGTCTTTCTAGCAAAAGTAACGCCATGTTCTCATGGATTTCATCGAAACTTGATGTAAGTCTTCCCTAAGATTACAAAGGAGAAGTTAACTGCAATATTTTTGAATGATCATGCTCAGCCTGGAGCAACTTAAACAATTCGGATTTTGGTCTCTGAAACTTTTTTTTTTCAAGATGTGTACTTTATTTTGGTCGCGTAGTAATTTCAAAAGTAAAAGTTATTTTCAATGAGCTATTGCAACTTTTTTGTTAATTATATAACTCTGTTTTTTGAACATCATCATGTCCACAACCGTAGACCAGTATGTCCTTTTTTATATGAAGAAATTTCCAAAAGTCGCATAGTTTGAGCCTCAAAATTGTTCTGTAGGGCTAGAAATTATAATCTGAATTGATCAGAAATTTTCAGAAAATTTTGTAAGTAAAGAAAATAATCTATGTACATCTATTAACTTTAAAGCCAGCACACCTCGTTTTATTGAATTTACACGCCTCTGATATTTACAACAAAATATATTGGTAATTTTTCCACTTGCTCTACCACCTTTACTCTTCAGTCTATATATATATATATATAAAGTAGTTGATATTATGTTTTACTTTTATTAGATTTTCAAATTTTATTTTAGAAATTTTACTTTAGTACATTTAGTTTGAATAAAAATTTTCAATTGAAAGACATTTTTTGTATGAAACAAATTTTTTGATACTATTTTATACTATTTTTTGATGCTATACTTATACTTGTAGAGCATTTATTTTCCTATAAATATTGAATGCAACTGGTTTAACAATCTATTGGTGATAAGATATGACCATTTTTATATGAGACTAAATTAAAAATAGAAAACTATGATGAACATAATCTTCCCGTTAATATTACGAGCTCAGATTTGGTAAGTACTTTCTAGAGGTACCTAGGAACTAGTTTTCGTGTGTCGGATCCAAAAAAAAAATATTTGATTTTTTTGACCCACCCTAATATATATATGTATATTATGTAAACACAGTTGGTTGACATTAGAAATTGTCATGTGCAAGTAAAACATTAGCAAATTTAACTTAATTTTCCTTCTTGATTTAGCTGTAAATACTAAGGAAATGAAAATAGGAAAATGAACTTAATGGACCTTTAAAGTTACAGATTCTTTAAAGTGGTGATGACACCCATGACACCGTGGTTAACCCTACCAATAGTCGTAGGTTTTTTTCTCAGTTGAAGAAGAAACTTCGGTAGTTCCCTGAGACGACCCATTCAAAAACACTTTGTAATTTGGCAGGAATTACGATCAGACTACCTCCTTGTATAAGAAGTGCCATTGATGATGTAACGAACCTTCGGCCGGGGATCTTGACTCGCCGGAGTCCAGAGGTTCGGTCACAAAGATTTATAATTTGCGAGGAGTGGCTCTTTTATTGAAAGGAGAGAATTACACAGCTTTTGTGATTTTTTCCAGTTTTATTTCATTATTTATAAAATATATATATATATGAGTAAATTATGTGATTAAATGTATCTACGTATTTGCCGTCGTGTCAGCGTATCCTGGTCGTCGTGTTTTCACTGCGTCGTTGTAGTGAGATTTGTGAGCAAAATTTAAGACTGAGTGTTCTGCCCACGCGCTGCCTAGCTTCGCTTTCTGCCTTGCTCTCAACCTCCACCGTGAACAACTGATACGGTAGCGAGAGAGTCACCGTGGAAACCTCGAGTTTAGCTTGCTCGTATGCGTGTCCAGTTCTAGGCCTCGAGTGTATGAATACAATAGTTGCACACACCCGCAAACCCAAACTCTGACGCTCACGACGGCCTTTATGCCCCCTACCCCTGCCGTGCTCTCGGCTCCACCGTGACTAACTGATACGGTAGCGAGAAAGTCACTATGGAAACCTCAAACTTAGCTTGCCCGTATGCGTGTCAAGTTATAGGCCTCAAGTGTATGAATACAATAGTGCACATACCTGCGAACCCGAACTCTGACGCTCACGACAGTTTCTATGCTCCTTACCCCTGCCGTGCTCTCAGTTCCACCGTGACTAACTGATACGGTAGCGAGAAAGTCACTATGGAAACCTCAAACTTAGCTTGCCCGTATGCGTGTCAAGTTTTAGGCCTCAAGTGTATGAATACAGTAGTGCACACACTTGCAAACCCAAACTCTGACGCTCACGACGGTTTCTATGTTACCTTCTCAGTCAGAACCTCTACTCTACTCACTACGAAATTGGACAATGTACCTGTAATTTCGCTGTCGGTACTGCTTTGCTATTAACTCCGCTTCTCCTGATTCGACTGCTGCCTCTGCTACCACTGCTACTTCTGCGACCACTGCTGCTGTTGCTTATTGACTTCCTATTGCCTTCGCCGGCTTGAAACAACTGTCCTGATTTTTACTTGAGTTTCTCCTTTTATACTCTGTCGCTTTGTTTAATTTTCACCACGTATCGTTATAACAGCTGGGTTTAATATTTCACCATTTTGTGGCTGTAACAGCTGATTGATGACAGCGTTGGTATGTTGGCACTCCTGGGCATCCGATGCAACTTCAGTCTGATTCTCACGCGATCCAACGCGATTGTAAACTAATTATTTTTAAATAGTGTATAAAAAATAACAAAATAGGAAATAACAAATAGCACTGCTGCCGCTGTTGGAGTTGTGGTCGAAAACGAGGCCCTGCCGACCAATGAAAAGAGTGATTTCTGCGAAACTGATGCCGATGTAAGGCACCGGACCAATTGGAGTGGCCGCTAAACCCCGGTTGGTCAAGACATCCACTAGTTCATTACCTGTGTCATCACAGTGGTAGGGAACCAAAAAAATATAACTCTTTGTACCTTGCTTCAAGTTTCGCCTTACGCTCGCTTACGATCTTCGAATAGCTGTTCGTGTTATGTTTTTTGAACCAAGCCTTTGGATACAAAATTCCTTACAGACTAACATTAAGACTAAACAACAAAAATATATTCTTGAATAAAGAAAAAATAAAATATTCTAGTATTTAAAAAATTCTTAAAACAATCTTTAAATAGAGTTAAATTACACAATGATAAAAAAACTGAAAATCTGTATAAATAAATGAATGCCTAAACGTTATCTAAGTACATATGTGCTAAAAGATAAAAAAATTCACTATTTCAAGAAAATATCAATTTGTACAAAAATCAATTTCAGTCTGTTAAGGCTCAAAATTTTCAGAACATATAGGAGTATCATCTCTGAAAATTTCATATATGTTTTTTCATTCTATAAATTTTTTTTGACAATTTAAAGTTCAATTTCATATTGATAAGTCTGATTAGATGCTCGCTATTTAAAATATTTTTGTTGTTTACATTTCACATAGATTTATTCAACATTTTTATTTTTCATACGAAAATGATTTGTTTTTACAGTCATCTTTTACATTATTTTAGATGGAGGTTGTCTCTCAGGTGGTAACTGCAAACTCGCTCGTGCTGCTAATAGTTTTATTATACGACCCAGTCCATCACTTGGCACTTTTCCATCCAATTTTGCAAAGTAGTGCCATTACGCCAAAATCGTTTTCGTTTTTACTTAAATTCATAACGTACTCGTTTTTGTACCCCATCAGGAAAGTATGTAATTTTTTTCAAATCAGGAATTTTTGTTTTAATCAAATCGATCAACATTTCTTGAAAAAAGTTGACAGCCGAAGTATTATGTTCTAGATCGTGTGAAATGATGACGTTATTCAATATTTCCGATTCCTCGCCTCCTGTTTAGCGGCAGAAGGGGTGAATTGTTGTTTGAGCATTATTCCAACTGATCCCTTAGACACTGTTCTGAAGAATGAAGGAAAAATTTTCCAAAAAATCCGTCACTACTTTAACATTCAGTGCACGTACTTCCGTCACAAGAATCTGTGTGTGCATTTGATGATACGTAAAATATCTCAAAAATTTGCGGAGCTCTCTGTTTTTGTATTCCATGGGCAATAAAGCTGTTCCGGTCAACATCAAATTAAAGTTTTCGTGAATGCAGCACACACATAATGTGTGTGTACCTGCAGCACTGTTTTGGCCGAAGTTCTGCAAACTTGGAGAATCCAATTTTAACGTCCGGGAATCGTTGTCCGGAGTTGGTAAATTTCTTTCAGATTTCGTAGAACGAGTATTTTCTGCTTACGCTTTTGTTTTCCGTTGTCACTCACAATTTCCTTCATTTTAGTCATTTCTTGTTGATGGTCCATAAACTTGTTTTAATTGGATTTTTGTGACGTCCAAGTGGGTTACAAAAAGTTGTTTGTTTTTGTTCATAAAATGTGACGAATTGCCTCTCGTGCTTTAAACATATAAACATATTGCTTGTAACTTTCGACTTTGAACCAGACACAGTTGCCTTTCCGTGAAAACGCTGGTAGGTTCATGCTTTCTATCATCAAAACATTTAAATGCGGTATTTTTCAGTGAACAACTTGATAGTTTCATGATCAGTGCGTTGTGACTTCATCAACCAATATCAAAAATATTATGAAGTGTTTTCCGATTCTATTGTATCTGTTGAGCCGAATCTACTACGCTTGCGGTCGATAAAACAGTTAAAAATTATGTCCAGTTACACAAAGAAACAATGCAAGCGTAACAAATCGTTTAATGATAAGTTAATGTGTGTGTGTATGCAGTGGAATATTTAAGGAAGAAAAGCAATGGAATATTCGAATTTTATTCTCTGGCTCTCATTCTCAATGTTTCAATTTACATTGCAAACAAAATAACTCGGGATTTGTGAAGAATTACCATGACTTGAAAAACTAGAAAATTTATTTAATTAATTATGTCTTAAGAATTATTACATTGAACTTGCAGTCATTAAGCAAAGACCAATATGATCGTAAAATTTTACTTAATTGATCAATGCTTTTTTATTCAACAAACATGACAAAGATAACAAATGGAACAATTTAACCTGGTAATTGGTGACATATGTTTCGGCTATTACCACATATATACACATTCTCATATGTATATACATAGCCTCATCAGACCAGTTTTTGGTTAATGTTGTACATGGGATCGAACCCCTGACCGTTCTTGAATTGCAATGTTATTTTTGACGGTCGCTCTTAACACTTGAGCTGTTGGGGACATGACCTTGAGGTGTACAATGTGCGCTTATCTATTTCAATCCACACACAATGTTCCATTTTTTGTTATCTATATACTTGTCACTTTCTCGCTTGTTTGCATAGCCGTTAAGCCATTGGCTTAAAGTCGTGCTATGATTTTTATTTTTCGAAATTGTGGCATTGCCAGCCATATATTTATTGAAAATTGGCGTGTTCTCCTTATGTTTAAGAATATTAGTTTTTAGCGACTGATAATTTATTATATTAAGAATTATTACATTGAACTTGCAGTCATTAAGCAAAGACCAATATGATCGTAAAATTTTACTTAATTGATCAATGCTTTTTTATTCAACAAACATGACAAAGATAACAAATGGAACAATTTAACCTGGTAATTGGTGACATATGTTTCTCACCAATTACCAGGTTAAATTGTTCCATTTGTTATCTTTGTCATGTTTGTTGAATAAAAAAGCATTGATCAATTAAGTAAAATTTTACGATCATATTGGTCTTTGCTTAATGACTGCAAGTTCAATGTAATAATTCTTAAGACATAATTAATTAAATAAATTTTCTAGTTTTTCAAGTCATGGTAATTCTTCACAAATCCCGAGTTATTTTGTTTGCAATGTAAATTGAAACATTGAGAATGAGAGCCAGAGAATAAAATTCGAATATTCCATTGCTTTTCTTCCTTAAATATTCCACTGCATACACACACACATTAACTTATCATTAAACGATTTGTTACGCTTGCTGTTCTGAGTAAAGACAGTTAAAAATT